>JACMIF010000134.1:0-28828 GCA_014805445.1 Diplogasteroides magnus | reverse complement strand
AGTCCTTATTCTTCTCCAGGTCGTCCGTAAGAGCAGTGCGTACAACAGCAGCAACGAGGAACTTCCATCGGCCATGACATGCTACAACTACCTCAAGGTGCGTCGCAATCGGAGCGGGTTTAGGATACGGATTGAGTTTTGGATCGATGCTGCATCTTTTCTGTCTGACACTATTGGCGAGTAGTTGTCCTCTGGTGAATCATAGACAATCTCTGGCACAAGAGAGAAAACGCGGATTCAGTCCAAAACTCTTTCCCTAGTTTAGGAGTAACTGGAGACGGTTTTGAATGCTGGGGTGATTATATGATGTTTCAGGTTCCGCCATACTCTTCATACGAGGTCTTCCGTGAGCGATTCTCGGTGGCTCTTCGATTCGTCACGTCATTCCATCTCACCTAATCCACCGTACTCGGAGTCATTCCATCAAGGAATCATACTATCACCGCCTTTTCTAATTTTCATTGTACTTGCTAAAGCGATAATAACTGAAGATGCAATGTTATTGGTACATATAATATTATATTCGAATTGCTGAACATGAGAGACTTGTCAATAGTTGATGTATGTATATGAATATTCAGTTCCCTTTTAATACCCTTCCCTGATCTCTTTCGATCATTCATTTCATGTGTATCTTTTTGTACGCACAGTGTTTATACCCCCAGTTGCTTTGTATGTTTTATAACTCCCATATTCTTGGTATACCGTACCTCCTCTATTTCCTATCCCTCATCTTCCCATTTTCACTCGGGTAACCATCTCTCGTGTGCCCCCTCCTTTCTATGTACAGTAATCTGATGCTAATCGGTCTTGTACGGTCCATTTTAAGCTCGTTTTTATCCTAATTACTTCCTTTCCCTCATCCTCTCGGGTCTAGAAATGCCTGAATATATATATGCCTGTTTCTTTCTCTAGCGTCTCCCTCCATCCCGCTTTCTTTCGCCTTTTTCACTCATTGATTCCTGGTATATATCCCCCTTCTTGCTCTCGTTTCAACCACTACCGACCACTACCGACAGTAGAAAGAAGCCTTATCCCATTGCCCCCTCATTTGCACGGTCCCCACTAGTCATTGATATTTGTGTTTATCTTACACGTAACCACTGTTAGAAGGCTCGATCAAGCATGTTTTGGTTCAGAAATGGTGTCGATGTCCACACTTAACCGCCCCTCCCTCTCATTGCCCCCGGGTCCGCATTACAGCCGTGGTACCGTATCCCCCCATTGTCTATAACTGATTCAGTTGGCTCTTCTAACTCAGTCCTTCTCGTTCAATTTCTCGCTCTCATGTCCCCATATCCCTCTTTCCTGAAGAAGTGATTTCTATTCTATCAAATATGTTCCCGACCCACCCACAACTGCCCCGTTTTACTCAGAAACACAATATTATATTCATGTGTATGTTTCACTATCAAATTAGAGAAAGCAAAAGAGGAAGATGCTAACTGTAAGAAGACAAACGTTGTGTGCATTGTTATTCTGTGTGATCAATTTGCCCTTGTTCTCTATTCACCTATGCAATAAAATGATTCTAAAGTTGTGTTGAGAAGGAAGGGAATATCGGTTGAAAGACTACCGATGCGGTGCAGTATTTTGCATAGTGGAAGTAGGAGAAAGACTCAAACGTCGATTGGAAGAGTGCAGGTGTACATGCAAAGTGCGGAGTTGCGTTGTTCCACATCATTTGCACACAATTGCAAAGCGCGGCGCGCGCAGTTGCGTACGTTATCATATTTGCTGGTGCTTTGCTGTTTCACCGACCATACATGTTTACGGTGTTTTGGCCAACCTATTGAATTGCCTTTTGGTTTCCTGTTGTGTTTCGTTTCTCGCTCTGTCTGCTTTGAACTTATCATTGTTCCCATTTAGAGATGCATTCTCTTGCTGTTCGCATCGCTGGTGGTCCTCTTCGTGCCGGAGTTGCCGTCTGTGCTCCTTCCGGTGAGGATTTCATTCTTTTAATAGCTGCTTCTATGATTTGGTGGCGAATTGACAATATTTCGAGTCTATCATTCGAAGCAGGGAATCCTTATGGAAGCGCTAGCATTTCATATTCTGTCAAAGAGCAATAGTGAGGTACTTTTCCCGATTCCGATTGATTCTAATGTTTTTTTCTATGTAATCCTGTCTGTTCAGCATCATCATCCGTCTCTCGTCGTCACTCTCACACGATCTGGTATCCTGATGCGAAATTCGAACGAGAGTTCAAGGTGACATTTTGCGATCATAATGCTTGCTGTTAGTTAGTTTGTGCAGTACAGGATTCTGGCGGGTTAATACGTGATAATAGTCTCTGCTTTTTGTTTGTAAGCGTTTCACCCAGCATTTTGGCGGCTAGAGATGGGTTAGATGTACTGTACAAGCGAACCTTTTGAACGATTTATTTCCAGTAGATTGTTTTTAGTACCTTTTATTATTTTCAGTTGAAAGTTTCTAGAAGTCATCGTAAATGCCATGATTTGAGACTGGTGGCACCCTGGGCAAGCTGTGGTTCACTCGCGAGACCGAGTTCGACAAACAGATTGGAATGGACAAATTGAGCAAGCTAATGCAGAGCGAACCAGTCTTCAGTGACTCGTTCGATGGAAAGAAACGGTGGGTTTGTGTCGCGATTGGCGCTTATTTTGGGCTGATGATTGGTTGCCATTGATCAGTTGGTTGTATCTTTTAGTTAGAAACAAATTAATGCGAGACATTGTGAGCTGTGTAGCCTGGGTTATGTTATGTAACGTGTACGGGTTGATACCGAGATTTGTATCCCATGTGTTGGCTAGGTCTACCATTTTCGAGGCCCATGTTCTTAGATTTGTGCTCAACAACTTTTTTGTTGGTCCCAAGTTCATGAGGAACATGTTGAGGGTTGATATTCATTTTCAGTGAGAAGAATCTGGAGAACATGATCCTCAACTTTGGACCGCAACATCCCGCAGCACACGGAGTGTTGAGACTCGTTCTCAAACTGGAAGGAGAGGTAAGCAATTGGTCTGCAATACAACTGGAATGACTTGATTGTGATGCAAAATGATCATTCTGTAAGTCACCTATGTTTCCTACGTACTAAAATGTGCTGGGCCTTGTCTGTCTGTCCGCCATGCCAACTTCTCATAAAACGGTCCAAAACCCCTGTACAAAGGCAGACACCAATCGAATTCAATTAATATGTGAAGTTCAAAAAGTGAACTTTGATTTTTGATCTTTGATCTCAAAATCCAAAAACGCCCAAAAAGTCAGAAAAATGGTCGAGATTAGAGTTAGAAATGGTCGAAACACGAAGATCTTCATATTCATTGGAATCGCAATGATGTCGTGTACAATGAACAACGAATAAACATCTCCGTTTATCTCAAAACTGTCCGTTGACACGAAAATAATTGGATAGTACGGGAAGTGGGAATGCACGGACAAGAGACCGATACGGTCTAATCAATTGTCTGGATTCCCTCGCGAGTGTTCACGCTTCGACGACCTCGCCCAGAACGGAGTCGATTCCACGGGACAGTTCCGTCTGTAGAAGGATTGATTGGATTACGGTAGTTATCGATTGATCCACTTACCATATCGTCCATCTTTCCCTTTCCCTTCTTCTTGCCCTTTCCCTTGCCCTTTCCGTTGTTTCCACCGGCATCGTTTCCAGCCTGTAATTTGCTTTTCCCTTTCATTTTCAATGGTCCAAATTGACCTTCTTCTTCTTCGCAAAGACGATTCCTCCAACGACGGCTACGAGGAGAAGAACAAGGACGACAGTGACGACGATTCCGATGACCATTCCATTTCCACCCTGCAGGATAATCAATGGAAGGTGTACATGCTTTAGTTGCATTCCTCTAGTCGATTGGTAAAGAGTTGATGGGATTTCGGATATTCAATTTCATTGATCGATCATCGTTCGTCTTTTGTTCATATCCAACCTCGTCCTTCTTCTCCTTTCCCTGGTGCTCGGATTCTTTAGGAGCTTCGGTTTCCTGAATAGTGAAGTTCCAGTTTGAAGACAAGTTCGAAAACTTACAGTCTCCGTAGTTTCTTCCTCCGTCATCTCGGTCGTTGTCTCCTGAATATGTTACCGTATCTCGACGGGGTATCGCACAATCATTTTCAGTTGAAATTTTGGCGCTATCTCTTGTCGAAGACCTTGATGTACACTTACAGTCTCCTGCTCCGTGGTTGGTTCTTCCGTCGTGGTGGTGGAGGAGGAGGTCGAATCAGTAGTGGAAACCGTTGATTGCGTTGCTGATGTCGTCGTATTCGTTGTTGTTGTTGCTGCTGTTGTCGTCGGTGGCGGCGGCGTGCAACAGAGTTGCTTCCATCCAGTATAACAACCAGCCCCGAAGACGGCTCCGTAGTTCTTCGCGCGGTCGATCCTGAAGAGCAGTCAGTACTTGGTTGTTGTTATTTGATAACACGTACTCGTCGGATGACTCTTTCGCTAATTCTTCTCCCGCTTCACAATTTCGCTCTATGAGCGGACAGACAGGCGCTGTTCCTCTCCACTGGCAATACCATCCCGTATAATTTTTATCTGCCATCACGGCAACAACGCAGAGAGTAACGAGAAGAGACTGCATCTGTAACAGGAGCACCCAGAATATACAGTCCACGGAGTCGATTTTGGGACGTCATTGTCAGCGTTCGTTCCATTCCTAGCTGTCTCTCACGATGACGAGAAAACTCACAAGGGTCGGCCACATAACGTGGTGAGAGGACTGCCTGACGGGAGAGAAGGAACTAAGAATGAGGGAGAATGAAGAAAGTGTACACGATACGGGTGTCGCGTGCGAGTCCCTTAGTGCATTCATCATGTCTCTACTCTCTTAGGTGCGGTTGAATCTGCATTTTATGGACAACCGCACCACTGAGAGTAGAGACATGACGAATGCACTCGCATACACGGCCTGTCAAACAGTAGTGTTTCATTCCGCACGTAGAGGTCTGTATAACGCATTCCGCGCTCTTTTGAACTCATCTGAATAACGGATAATCACTGCAAGACGATTTTTTATTCTAAAACTATTTTTCAAATAAAAATATTTCAAAAACACAACGATATATTCTCAGGAATGATAATTGGCACCTGTTCAATTTCAATGGGACGCGATTTGAATATTTTGAGGACAGTTAAAGAAATCAGTAGTTGAAATGAAGCTCGCACCCCACGGGCGTTGTCACAATAGGGTATTTGGAAATTGTGCTTTTCTTTAAAATTTAAAATTTGTAGTTGTTAGCAATGTAATATCGCGCGAAAGACGGGTATTCCAGGGACATTTGGTGCATAATGGTGAAATGGACACTAAGGCCATGATAATGACGACAATTGCCATTCACTTTAATACATAATATCTCTTGATCCTTCAGGTGATCATCAAGGCCATACCCCACATTGGACTACTGCACAGGGCCACTGAGAAGCTGATGGAGTACAAGACTTATACTCAGGTTTGTTAAACGAGACAATTCTCTAGGTTTACGGTTATTGGGAGTTTTGTATCGATATTAAGGTGAACATATGAATTTAAATGGCGAACTGCACCGATGTGTAGAAATGTTCTTTACTTTTACACTCTGAACCAAATCTTTTGACGAGAAATACGCACGATTTGTTTCATGCTCGTCGCAAGGAATCATCATATTGTTACTTCTTACACTTTTTGATCTGATGCTAAATGACATAGACTGTCCGCGTAGGCATAAGTGTTGTAACGGACGGTGAAGATGATGTGAATGCGAGCTGAACTTGCTGAGTCCCGGTGGCTAGCGCGTAAATCCTGTTTTTTTTCGCAAGACGCTTGCATAGGTTCTGGCACCGTTATAGATACGTACATTGTTTATTCAGAACCTTCCCTACCTGGATCGCTTGGACTACGTCTCCATGATTTGCAATGAGCAGGTACGGCAATAACGAAAGTACCGTGATCATCCGAAAATCAATCGATAATTGACTATGACTGCGATGTCTTTCAGGCATGGTGTCTGTCCGTGGAGAAGCTTCTCGGCATTGACATTCCGCCTCGTGCAAAGTGGATCCGAAGTTAGTAATGTTTTTGTTGTTTTCAATAGGGAGAGATTACCGCTTAATTTGCCCACTTGATTTTAAGAATTACGTGTGGTCTACTAGTTTTTGTCATGTGTAATACACATTGTGTATTACTTTAGCGTTTTTAAATAGTTGTTTACGCTCTGATGATTTGCAGCCCTGTTCGGAGAGTTGACCCGTATCCAGAACCATATCATGGGCATCACTACGCACGCACTTGATGTGGGAGCGATGACTCCGTTCTTCTGGATGTTCGAAGGTAAGTAGGGTTCCCTTATCAGCGCATTTATTGTTAACGCATTTATCAGTCACCTTACCTCCTCCGAGCTGTTGTCTATCTCATGGAGGGACAACCGCTACGAAGAGAGTAGAGAAATGTGCTGATAGGGAACTTTATAGGCGAACAAAAGAGTTGTTGCAGTCTAGGCAAGTCTGGATTCCATCGATAGCCATATGGACATTATTGTCCATGAAATATTTCAATTAGTCATCATAATGGCTTGTGCTGCATTCATTTGGTGCGTTCAAGGCACCTAGTAAGTGCCAATAACCCATCTTATGCCATAGGTGTATGTGGTGAGAATATTCAAAATTTACTTTTTTCGATCTGGGTAAAAGGAACGGATCGTTTATCGGATGATCGACATTTGGGAACTCCCGTTCTGGAACTCGACATTTGGGAACTTAGTCATAACTAGTCTTAAGCTTGACAGATTGTCACCAAATTTTGGGAATGCATCGGACATCTTGGAACCAGACGTTCTGGAACCGGACATCTGGGAAATCGCCTTTTGGGAACTCGACATTTAGGAACTTCGTAATATTTCATTTCTACTCGATCCGTTAGCGGTAAAAACTGTTCCGTAGTTCTTCTATGGTTTGGTAGTGTGTAATGTGAGGTAAAGAATCCCCTGAGAACCCGACATTTAGGAACTTCGTAATATTTCATTTCTACTCAAGCGTTTCGCGGTAAAAAGTGATCCATCGTATTGCTGGGGGGCAGGGATGTACTTTTTTGAAGTTAGAAATAGTTTTGGATCGATTTCTGATTTTTTGTGAATTTTTGAACATGATGACGAAATTCGATTTTTCGAGAAATAAATCGAGTTAAAAGTACATCCCTGCCCCCAGCAATACCAAGGGTGTGCGTTAAAATGTTATCGTTAAATTCGTTAAACGGCTAGAAATTTCGAAATAATCGAAATTAAGATCCATTTCTATTGTTTTCGTTCCAGGATATAACAAAAAATACGAAAAACGAGCAATCAATATTAATGCTTCTTACGCTTGACGAACTGAAAGTTACATTATCAGAATTGATTGGTCAATTGTTTTTGAGCAATAATTCGCCCCAAAAATTTCTTTAAAATTGCATTTTTCGTTAAAATTCGATTTTTTTCGTTCAAATTTTGTTTTTCGTTAAAATATGATTTTTTCGTTAAAATTTTTCGTTAAAAAATTTAACGAAAACTCCCGTTAAATCGTTAAATCTCGTTAAATCGTTAAATTTAACGCACACCCTTGAGCAATACGATGGATCACTTTTTACCGCGAAAAGATTGAGTAAAAATGAAATATTACGAAGTTCCTAAATGTCGGGTTCCCAAATGTCGAGTTCTCAGGGGGTTCTTTACCTCACATTACACACTACCGAACCATAGAAGAACTACGGAACAGTTTTTACCGCTAACGGATCGAGTAGAAATGAAATATTACGAAGTTCCTAAATGTCGAGTTCCCAAATGTCGAATTCCCAGATGTCCGGTTCCAGAACGTCTGGTTCCAAGATGTCCGATGTATTCCCAAAGTTTGGTGACAATCTGTCAAGCTTAAGACTAGTTATGACTAGTAATGTCGAGTTCCAAAACGGGAGTTCCCAAATGTCGATCATCCCTTTTACCAATAATGAAAATATATTTATTGGGCGAATGCAACACTAATGTTGCTGGTTTCACTTAACTTGGTTTTTGTGATTTTTCCACTAGCATGTTCATTTCAGAGCGCGAGAAGCTATTCGAGTTCACGGAGCGTGTCTCGGGTGCCAGAATGCACGCAAACTACGTGAGACCGGGAGGAGTTGCATGGGATATGCCGCTCGGACTCATGGATGACATCTATGACTGGTGAGGAGACCAATGCTATTACTAGTTAGGGCAATGGCTGTTTGCCTGACCTCTACGGTGCCTTTGTCTATTAGACGATAGAGAAATGCACTTATTATTGGGGAAAACGGACTTGCTGGTACACATGTGACATTTGGGCGGTCTCAAATTCTGATCGCAAAGTGTAAGTTTCTATATATTGGAATCGTGAAGCATATCTGAACTCATCTGCGAAAGTGCGAATTTGACCTACTTTTAAAAATATATCGATGTAGACTAATTAAAATTTATTTTTAAAATCATTTTGGACACATTTGAACATGTTTCAACCGAAATATCGATGAAACCCATATTGTCACATTGACATTCAGATATGTTTCAGGATTCCTTAATAAGTTCGGATAATCAACTGGATTCACGGAATTTATCAATTCCGTTTTCCACAATAATAATCAACAAATGCATTATTATGATCTTTTTATCCTTGAAGGAAAGTATCGTATAACATCTAACGAAATTATTTCACATGAAAATAGAGGGTATGCGGCAAGTATCGGAAGGTTTTTTAACGATAGTGCTTGACATGGAATGAGATGAATTGTTCGCAGGTGCGTGAAGTTTCCGGAACGACTCGATGAACTGGAAGACGTGTTGACGGAGAATCGAATCTGGAAGGCGAGGACAATCGATATTGGTGAGGGAATGGAAAATGAAGGGAATACGGTATTCCTCCTGACTGGATACACATTTGGATCACAATGCTTTGCCGTTTTTGGGCAACAGCGTTATCCTTCAGCTGACAATAGTTGTATTCATTTGACTGAATCCAATCATCATTAAGCAATGCGAGTGTTGATCACTGTACACAATTCCTCTGCAGGTCTGGTGTCAGCATCGGATGCCCTCAACTGGGGATTCACAGGTGTTATGGTGAGAGGATCGGGTATCAAACAGGATGTGAGGAAGTCACAGCCATACGAAGCATACGACCAGGTACGTCGCACATGAGACGGGGTTGAGAGATGGGATAAAGTGGGATATTTGTAATCGCAGTTGTGCCACGTTTGAAGGAATCATCAAAAATGAAGGAAATGATATTGATTTCAGGTGGAATTCGATGTTCCCGTTGGAACGAAGGGCGACTGCTACGATAGGTGAATATTGCATTATTTTCATCAATTGTCCATAATATCGATTTGTTTGAGCTGAGAAATGGTAATGTAAATTAGTAACGTTTAAGGATGAAACGAGAATGAGGACTGAGTGTTTGGTGTTGAGATATCTGTGTCGAATGGAAGAAATGCGTCAGTCTCTGGACATTGTCCATCAATGTCTCAACAAGATGCCCGCTGGAGAGGTCAAAGTGGATGACCATAAGGTCGTTTCTCCCAAGAGGGCAGAGATGAAGGTAAGCAGAGGGGGGGGGGAGAATAAGAAGGACAGAGAAGGCAATGGTAGGCGGGAAGAACATCTCATCTATAGTTAGAACAACTATCTTAAAAACTGCCCAGTTTTCAAATTATTTAAAACTTATAAAGGTAATAGGTCTTTTGTTTAAATTTTCAAAAACATATCGATGAATGTTTGTTCGTCTTCACAATCACAAGTAATCCTTTTCCAGGAGAGCATGGAGTCTCTCATTCACCACTTCAAGTTCTTCACTGAAGGATTCCAGGTAAGATCCACATTTACCGTAATCCCACCGTATTCCTTGATTCTACAGTAATCTCCTGATTCAGGTTCCTCCTGGCGCTACGTACGTTCCCATCGAGGCTCCCAAGGGCGAATTTGGAGCGTACATTGTGGCCGACGGAACCAGCAAGCCTTACAGGTACTGTAGTAGAAAGCTACAGTATGCTTTTGTGATGTACCGTATGTGTTCCACTCTCTATAGTATCATTTCATCTACCGTACCCCTTCAGGGCCTACATTCGCGCCCCCGGATTTGCCCATCTCGCTGCCATCCACGATGTCTGCTACATGTCCCTCATCGCTGACGTCGTCGCTGTCATCGGTACGATGGACATTGTGTTCGGTGAGGTCGACAGATGAGAAACGTCGTCTTCTAGGTACCACTCGTTTTAGTGTCGTTTTGTTAGTATAATAGAGCAATGTGTCCTCCTTTATACGGGTTGTACTATTAGAACGATGAATATAATAAAGATATTGCGCGTGTAGAGATTGTATTTTGGCGGAACATTGTGCATAAGTCATTGTACATGAGTGAAGGACAATGACGGGAAAAGGCGACTAATTACGTGAAATGTAATTGGACGAGAAACGTCCCATAAGTCGTTCCGTATTCCAAACCCATGAGGTGGCATTGTGAGAGTAAACAGATGTGTTGGAAAAGGGCGCCAAATCAAAAGTGAATTTTATCCGGGAAAATGTGAGGAATTAGTCGTCTCTTCTCAAGATTTTTGCACAATTATGGCAGAAGGCGATGCGCCTAAAATTGAAGGTCTCGCCAAATACCGAAAATGCGCTATAACGACATGTTCTATTGACAGAAAGTGTAATCAGAGTAAATGCCCTGAATGAGACCCACGCAACTGCGCTAAATGGCTGCCCAATGGTCAAAAGACCAAGGAAATTGGAAGAAGCTTCCTTCCCTCTTCACTGGTGTTTCCCGCAGCTGTAGAATCACGCCTGTTCCGCTGAAAGCGCACTGATTACGGACGATAGATAAACAGCAGAAGTACCAGGGTGTATTCATTCTGAGTAGTAGAGCTCAGAGACAACATGGAAAGGCGAGTAGAGTATCCTGAATGGTAGCCTTGATTATATGCACACACAACGAATTACAAACCAGATGAAGTGCCGTCCAGAATGGACTGAGTCGAATTCGTATCCACGATCTGCAATTGAAACTATCATAAGTATGACCCAGCCAAACACATTAAGACGCAGTATTTATAAGACCGGACCAGGAAGAGCCCCTTCTGTCACTACTTTGCCAAGTTGTTTCGACCGGGCTCAAATGTAATGCATTATGATACTTGGTAGTGCAGAAGTAACTGACAGACCGGTGAGCTCATATCTCCTCCTAGTTTTTGAATAGCGTGTTTCTGAATTTACCGAAAAGCTGTTTTTTGACGTCAAAATTTACCGGACCATAACTTTGTTCATTTTCAAGATTTTTAAAGTTCCCATCCCATCTTCATCATCATCATCCTCATCCATGATGAACAAAGTTATGGTCCGGTAAATTTTGACGTCAAAAACAGCTTTTCGGTAAATTCAGAAACCCGCTATTCAAAAACAAGGGGGAGCTATGAGCTCACCGGTCTGCCAGCAACTTCTGCACTACCAAGTATCATAATGCACTACATTTGAGCCCGGTCGAAACAACTTGACAAAGTAGTGACAGACTGGTCCGGTCTTATAAATACTGCGTCTTAACCTACTGTAGCATTTGAAAGAACACAAAAAGTAGCTACCGAATGATTCGAGAGGTCGACGGAGACTGTGGAGTCGGAGAGTGAAGCAGCGACTGCGTCTCTTATGGCGGCTGTAAATCACAAAACTCAATTGTACGATAAGTACAGTAACCCTGACCCCTGTGCCTGCGACGTTCTCTCATCCTCCGAACTTCCTCCTCCCGAATATCACGTTGCTGAAGGAGGTCGAAATCTAAACATCGTAGGCTTCACATCGGTAAAATGCCCCTATTTTCAAACATAAAAATACCGAGAATGGTCGAAACACCAATCAATTGCTTTTCAAGTAGGATTTCACTGTTATACTAGGTACACTAGGTATAAAATGCATGTCAACCATTAATTTCAACAAATTCTTACGGTCAGTAATGAGCAGAAGGTTGACGCAGGATCCACAAGTTGAGAAGAGAAAGATGAGAGCGGCGGCTATGACGATTGTACCAGTGATCAACATTCGGACGTCCGTGAACTTACTGCAAATACCATCATCATTTGGAATATTTCACATTCACCGGAACAAAGATATCGCAGTGTAACTTTTGCAAACATAATTTTTTAATTTTCTTGCTATGTTTTTGCTACAGGCCCCTGAAGGGGATGAACAGTTTAAAGAAGCAGTCTGGGGAGATTCCTCTCGGGTAAATCACTACTCTGCGCATATTCATTCGTCTCACTTCTCATCGGTCGACTTCTTTAAAACTATCGGATTTTTGTGTTTTCGGAGTGTTTTTGTTCCGTTTTGAACGCACAGACTATCGGCGTCCTTGTATGCCCTGTTGAACTCCACTGGTATGTACTCGTTTGTCATGTTGAGAAGTGGAAAGCGAAGGATGAAACGGCCGATATTGCTGATCGCCCCTGAAGCGTCTTTGGTCTCGCAACGACGGATTTGGGATACTGTATTAGTTTCAGATGGCGTCTACCGCAAAACAGCCATGGAAAAAAACTAACGAAAATGTGATCCATTATTGAAGTTGAGCATAACAAGTCCACTTCGGGAGAAATTCGATTCTTCATTGCTTGTGAATTCGACGATGAAGGCGTGCGCAGGAGTTTCTAAAGGAATCTTATTTTCCTTGAAATGTCTGTCTGATGTCCATTTGTGCAATATTGATTATATCTCGCCTGTTTAGTCCTGGGTCTTGCACGGAATGGTCAGGGATACTGTATCTATACCTCTTAATTGCGAGTAGAGCAGACGAAGCTCTGTGGGAAAGCCGCAATCTTCAGGATAAACGTGTCTCCTTCGTGTGAATAGGAGCAGAACGTTGTTCTGAAACCCATCTTGGAAATTAGACGAATGAGTAATTCAATTTACTAACGATTTAAGAACCGTTTATTTCAAGGGAATGACGAGAGCACCATGACCGTTAGCGCCACAAAATGGCGAAATGGACGGATCGTTGTAATCATGTCACCATTACGGCGCAAAGGTCCACAGCGCTCTTGTCATGTGTCTTTCACTTCACTCTAACCAATTCGCCTTCATAAAGGGCCTGGGTTCTGAACTTGCGGATTCTATGGCAGATCTGGTTCACATCTGAACAATTTGTTGTTAGTCAGACTTTTTAGGTCAATTCACATCCGATCCGTGATGTTTGAGCGATCATATTGTACATGCTGTTAGGACTCTTGATGGCAGTGTACAAAATGGCTGCAAACAATAACTTATTTTATTAGGTCAACGCCACGCTCACGGTAGAAATTCGTGACCAATCGGAATGTCCTGTTCGTGTCATCCAAATTCTGCTTCATCATACAGTACATATATCTCATCGTCTCAGCAACTTGGGATCGCTGAAAAACCCAATTTTAGACTTTTAAAGATATGTCGAGACAATTCAGAATGGAGACAAGTCTTGGCAGAGTGAATCCCAAAGTGCATTCCCTCTCTCTCTCTGTGCTCTCATTCAATCGGGCGTCTATCGACCATAAACGCCCGATTAAATGAGACTATGGTGCATAGACACGACCGCGCGATGGAGAGGGTAGAGAGGTGGAATAAGCTTTGGGATTCACTCAACCAGCACTGGTGGATACCGTACTTCGACTGAGTAGTCGAGGATGACGGCGACCTTTCCCACACGATAGGCGTTCTTGATAAGTTCAGGCCATTCCGTGTAGGCTTCTATGTGATCGTTTGGGTTGATGAGAGAACAACGCTGAAGCTGAAAGGGGACAATTCTTGGTTGGTTGAAAACAAGGGAGAATGACAGTAAAGGCATAGTCGTTTGCGCCACTAGAATCAAGAGAACGATGACGCATCTTTCTATTTCACCACTATGGCGCAACCGCCCATGGCGTTCTTGAATTTCGTCCAATAACAAATATCCTACTGATTTCACGGCTTCAGAAGGCGCAGTGATGATGAAGGCTAGTTGGAGGAAAATGAGAGGCCAGCCGTCCCCGATCATGACACGAGTATAAAATGAACGAGGTCGCAGCACTAGGACACGTCTTAGCACAGCCGGTCAGAATGGAAGTGAGACACCCATTTGATCAGTGCATGCAATGTGCGTTTTTGAATGTGTACTTTAGGCAAATGATTTTTTGATAGAGCGATATTCCTCCTATCCCTTACCCTCGGAATCGAATCCTCCTCTAGAAGGGACCAGCCAACCAAGAGGAGTATGGCCACATAAGGGACGTCTCGGTCAAGGATTCAACACTCGCTCAATTTTCTTAGGAGGCCTCACTACAGAGAAGAATGCTCCAAAGACAAAAATGCAACGACCAACGCTTTTGATTTTTAAATATGATTTCTGTGGAACTAATAACGATTATAAGTAGTCGAAGTCTTGATTTTTACCCCCAGACCATGTACCCATGTACTTAGATAACTTCTTCGGGCTTTATATAGAAGACGCTAGAAACTAAGCTTCGGGAAAAGTCGCTTAGTGCCTTTTCTGGCAAAAACGATAAAGAGAGAGAGAGAGAGAGAGCGCAGTGCGAAAAGGCGATCGTGCGCCTAACACTATCGTTAGTTTCTAGAGTCTTATATCTATTCTGCGCATTTTCACCTTCTGCACTTCCCTCTGCTGTTGATCTGTCATGTAGAACAGATAGAATTTGAGATCTGTGCTCTTCATATTCGATGCGAACTCTCCCATGATAGTGGTATACTGGTGATCATTAGCTTTTGGTATAGTCCGCACCATCTTTACTAGATTTTCCCTTCCAGAAATGGTGTGGCATTTGGACGAAGTGACTGTACGGAAAGCGCGTCGACGGAATTCACTGAATTCGAATTCTCACGACGGTAATCTGATTGAGAATATACAGCAGCTGTGATCAGGCATTGTAAACGTTGCCAAGGCAGACTCCAAGTCCTTTGATGAGGCAATCTGTTCACAGAATACGGTTATGAATTGATATGACGAGACAAACCTCAGCCAACATGACTGAAAACTGTCAAGATCGATCCTATCCCACAGTGGCAGAATAACTGCATAAATAACGTTGATCTGACCATATGTAAGGACAAGCTTCCGCAATCTTTATCGAAACAGAAGTGAAGGACTGTTTTTGTTTTGTTCACTGCAAGTCCATTCTCTTTCAGTCGAAGATGATTCACCGTTACTGCAACAGTTCACTGTTACGAGAAACATGAAAACAACGGTTGAAGAGGGGAGAAGCCTCTTTACAAGGAAGTTCCTTGTGTCCGACATATAACAATCAATATCAGTCCTCATCAGATGTCAAAAGCAAAGCAAAACAAGGCGCTCGAAAAAGTGTTTATCGCATGGTTATAGCGCAATTCGAATATCGCTGTCAAGCAGTTGTTGCACACTGTACTTTTCCCCCCAGATCTTGAGTGATGATATCGACAATGGGATGGAAGATCTCCTGAAAAGAAGTGTTGTGGAGAGAGACCGTGAATTGACTCGGATATTGACAGCCGTTCATTCCTGGCGGTCGTCTCTCCCTTCGCAGAGACAACAGCTAGGAATGAAGATAGACGGCTTGAAGGTCACCGGCTGCCAATAACGTCTCAATGAAAGAACCATAATATCTATTGATCAATTCCAAAACAAATTATGAAGCCTACCTTGGGCGCTCTCATTCCCAAAACGAAGTCGAAATGATTGTACTCGGCCAGATGGAAGTTGCCCTAAACACAAAAAGATGTGTATCGGAGGTTCTAAATAGGTAAATTTGTCGTCATTCTTCTCTGCAGAGCGGTTATCCACCCTCTCATAGATAACCGCGCTGCGGAGAGGAATGACGACAAATATACCGATTTAGAACCGCTAATGTATATGAGGCCTGATTGTACTAGTCACCTTGACGTAGTTTGGATTGAGCGATGTCAGCAGATACTCCTTGACGTCAGTTGCGTCTGCGAGATAGTCATCGTCTGACCTGCATTACTTGTTTCACACTAGTATTGGCTGAGTCAATCCCCATTTAGTCTTAACGCCCATTAGGGCATATAATTTTTCTACGCCCTCATTCACGCATCCCTCTCTGGGGCATAAACTCGGCCGCGATAGAGAGAGAACAGAGAGATGTAATGCACTTTGAGATTCGCTCTGCCAACACTGTTTCACACACAAATATAATATTTTGACTGGATTGCAGTGTCCGGATGAATGGTCTATGGACGAGAACATTGGTTAGACTCACCAGTATAGGTACATGTCTGTCTTGATGGTTGTGAAGTCGTATGACGGTGGTTTAGACTGAAAGTAGACAATTGTCAACTTCATCCATTCATCGTTGTCAGACCGTTCCGTAGTGATGTTGATTGCTTTGGGAGTCGCCATAATCGAATCGGGAGACGGTACCATCATGGACCTAAATTACATTATGATGATAACAGCTTGATCAATTGCCTTGCATATAACAATCAGTGTTGGTGAATCCCCAAAGTGCATACCATCCGTCTGTGCCCTTTACCGCGTGCCGTCTTTATGCGCCAGAGACGACCGCGTGAAAGAGAGCGCAGAGGGATGGAATGCAAATTGGGATTCACTCTGCCAAGACCAGTAACTAACCATCTGTGCCCAGTGCATGACGTTCTTGGTTGAAGTTCCGGAGGGAAAGTGCGCGAAGTACACATCAGATCTGCTCTGAGATCATGAGACAAGTCATCTTCTATCCAAAAGACAATGCTTACTCTGTTGAACTGCGAGGTCTCGGGTCCTCCGGTGAGAAAGAGAAGATCGTCGCACAGTTGATCTGCGTTGACATTAGGGTTGTAAATCGGTAGTAAAGATTGCTTCTCATTTTTCTACTCCACTCGGAGCGGGTATCTATCGAACGTAGAGGCAACCGCTCCGACGGGATAAGACGAATCAGAAATGTACTTTACTATTGATTTATAAACTCTAGTCAATGTTACACACCCACCTCCAACGTCATTGTTGCACAGCAACTCGGCAATCAATTCCGTCACCCAAGTCGGTAGACCGAATTCTCCAGTGCCGAAGAGGTCGTACCAAACCTGGATAGTCAAGTGGATTTCAAAATATCAGCCAATCATTTATTTCCAAAACGGTAAACAATTCTCATTCGCATGATCCACTCATCACATGAAAGAGACAGCGGCCCCGCGGAAATTGGACGAATGAGAAATGCATTCAATACCGTTTTAGAATCCATTGTAACCATACATCCAACAGCGGCAGGAAATATTCTTCGATGATCTTGACCAGTCCTTTGATGTGCTTGACACTTCCCACTGGCGCAAGTGCAAAGAACTTTTTGATCTGAAATCAATGATCACATTTGTTCCCTGAGACGATGTGACTAATTCACCGATCTACGAATGTGTATAGTTACAAACTACTCTTTGTCAGAGAGTAGCGAGCTCATTTTCGCAAATTCCTCCGTCCCTAATGTGCAAGATCAAGAACGTTGTCAGTGTGCAGGAGTTGGTGAGAAGTTGGTGTCTTCACAGTTTGACGTGGTGATCAAGGGTGTGTGTAGTCATAATCTACTCATTGCATTCTTATCAGCACGTGGAATGCCGATCGCACATCACGAATTGAGATGCATGCACATGTGCAACGATACCTTTGGGGGCATCATTGAATCATAGGAAGGTATCGTTGGATCATTCACCGATCTATGATCGAGGGTAGGAACAAACTACTCTATGCCAGTGTTATAGTCTGGCTTTGACAGTGAGTCAGTACAAGAGAGCTCATTTCCGGAAATTTTTACTTCCTTATTCTCCACCGGGCGGCTGCCTATCGAAGCGAGAGGCAGCCGATCCGATGGGATTGGGAGGTCGAATTTCCGAAATGCTATCCCTAGTCAGTATCGTTATCAGCAAGTGCAATGCGATAGCACGTCACGAACGAAGTAAACACAACAAACCGAATAGGATTTCCAAATCTGAAGTAAAATGCATTTCTCAGTCGTCTGATCCACTCTGTGCGGTTGCCTATCGAACGGTGAGAGAACCGCTCCGAGTGGATCAGACGAATGAGACATGCACTTCACTACCCATTTAGTAATCCTAATATGTACAACGAGACCTTGGGAGCCATGGTAGGATCATCGGAGAGCTTGGAGAACATTGTGAGCGTTCCCTAGAGCAAACGATTCGATTAGAAACACGGGATTCGTAATACTTGAGAATGTCCAACGTAGTACAGACTGCTGGCCTTGGTTACTGCAAGAGCCTGAATATAATTTATTGATTTATTTAAATTGTTTTATTTATTTACCTTGTCGATCATTGCCTTGAGGTCGTACTGCTGCATCTCGTCCCAACTGCATCGCATCTACATTGAAGGTCAAAAGCAAGATAAACTCACGTAAATTTCCAGAACTTTTCGTCATTTGGATTGAGCGAAATGTGCGACTGAAATATTCAATAGATATCTTCTAATTGTAAGAAAACAGGTAAAATGGAAAATGTGAAACGAACTTTTCCATAAGTATTTCCTCGCATGTTTCCAATCCAAACGTCGAAGCCAGCGTCGGCAAAGATGAAGGCTTAATTAAAATACAGTAAAAAAATCATCAAGCCTTACCGAAATGGCAGTGATTTTACACAAACCTGGAGATTCATCGGGTGGATTCATGATGAAGTTGGTCGAGTCTCCTTCTAGACCGTGTTGGAAGAAGACGACAGGACGACACGGATTGCCGGCGCCAGGGCCTGCATAGGATCACGGTCGAATAAAAAAATGGTAAAAGGCAAAGATCTACTCCTGTTTATCAAGCGCATGGGCTTCCTTTCAAGTTTTCGAGACCGGTGATTCCTAGACATTTTATCCGGTTCTATTCCTCCGGCACAGATGAATTTGGCTGAACAATGAAAACCTTAAAAAAGTCACCTGCTTTCCCATATGGAATTCTGTGCATCTCAAGTACATATCCATCTGCAGTTGTCACAGTCACGTCTTCTGCTGGATAGCCCCAATGGCGAATGATTTCATCCTGAATTATTTAACGAATTTTTCCCTTTTGTATCTCCAAGTTGCACTCCAACCAATGCCCACGACCTGCGAAAGACTCGTTTCGATAGCGATTGGAGTGAGCGTGCCGGTCCCTGTTTGGGTTATTCGAACAAATTGTTAGAAACATACTGCTTTCATTTCTGCTTCGGGATCGTTGTTCCTTGGGGCAACTCGTTGGGCTCTTGATTTTGTATGGCGCATCTGTGATAATAAATTTCTTACCAATAAAAAATATAAAATCGGTAGTAAAGTGCATTTATCCTTCGTCTAATCCCCTCGAAGCGGTTATCCATCGAATGCACAAAAAATCACTTTAATACCGATTTCGAAAAAAGAGCAAACCTGCAGCGCACAAGCAGATGCTATGAACAGCAATAAAATTATCCTCTTCATTTTTCAAATTTCCGCGCAACTTCGACCTGCAATGCACAGTGAATTATGAAACCGATTGAAGTTTTGCCACGCCGAACAATGAAATTTGATAAGGCAGGGCTTTTGTCAGGATGGCCACGCGGTGTATTTTGCTCTCGCTCATTTGGGAACACGTGGGTTATTCTGCAGATAAGCGATAGGGGCTCTAAATTTGTAAATTTGTCGCAATTCTTCTCCGCAGCGTTGTCGTCTATCAGTGAGTGAGGCAACTGCACTCCGGAGAAGAATGAAGACACATTAACCTATTTTGAATCCCTAATAAGCGAGTGTTTACGGACAAAGTTTCGATTAACACGTGCAGGTTCGTGGATGACTGAAGCAATCACGGTGTGATTAGGTATTATGATGACAATTGCAGAACGATATTTGATCGACCAAACGATCAAATTCTGTGCTTATCAATAAATGTGAATAAGCAGGCAATACTTGAAATCAATTGAAATATGTTTGAATGGACTTTATTTACCCAGCATATATAGTAATTCTTATTGCATTTCTCCGCAGTTATCTAGCGAATTGAAGTATTATATTTGTAGTTGAATACAAATGAGGTGCCTTTACACACTGAATCTTTCCTTCCAAATCATTCGCGTTATCTTGATGATAGGTAGGCTGGCAGGTTCCCCTGCAATGCACAAGCAGATGTAATAGGGTTTCTAAAACGGTTATTTTAAGTCAGGGGCGTTTATCAGGATAACCACGCGGTTCTTAAAAATTAGATAAAGATTCACGAAAATTCATAAATTGTCAAAAAATAATAACGTCAATAATGGAAGAGGACATCAACCGCGAAGCAACACATCATATGAGATTTCAAGAGTAGATGTGATAGGTTTTTAGAAACATCGATGGAGAACGCACCACCCGTAGGGGTTTCTAAAACGGTAATAAAGTGCATTTCTCATTCGTTTTATCCATTCGGAGCGGTTAGGAGTAGAGACAACCGCTCCGCGGAGATAGACGAATGTGAAATGCACTTAATTACCATATTCGAACCTCTACCCCCAAAGCTACAATTTACAAATCATTTTCGCTCATCGATCAATCATTAGGATCAGTCTTCTCCCTCTCCCCACTCTTGAGCGGTCGCCCCATCCGATCGCATGCCTAAAGCCGGCCCCAAGGTAAATAAAGGTAGTAACGAGCAAAAAGGATTGTTTAAAATAGCGTCGAGAGAATTTTAGTCATTGATGTATTCGTAAAGTCATCTAGTCAAATATTCAAAAGAGCTATCAAGTTGTAATATCTTCCAGCTACCGAGGAATCGCTCGGCGCAATGTTCCTACAACAGTCAGCTGAAGACGAAGAAGAAGAAGACGACGATGAAGAAGATGATGATGAAGAGGAACATAGAAATTAGTGAGATCGTATCCCTACGGCGACGCTTTCTTGGCGCATTACGGTAGTCTTGGCTATTACGCTGGGCCTTTGTGATCGTTTTTAGCAGAACGTCCTCATTTCTTATCGGCCATCTCTTTTGCGAAGAGACAACAGCATGGACTGAGTTAGAAGGCGAGGCGATCGAGATCTTCTATTAAAATGTCTCGTCTTCTCTTCATTGGCGATGCTGTTGTCTCTTTGCGAAGGAGGGAACCGTGAATAATGGCGGCGTAAAAGGTTAGAAGTGGCCCACAATACATGTGCTATTCTGCTTCCCTACCGAACTGTTGCTTCTTGCCTATATATCTCATAGTTAGTACATATCCTCAATCAAGCGCGCACGTCCGAGAAACGACGAAATAGCACGCAAAAGCGAGAGAGAGAGACAGTCGGCCAAAAATGTAATGAGCGTCGTTTAAGGGAAATTGGTGGATTTTGGAGAAGGAGGAGATGAGAAGAATCCGGTCAAGTTCATAAATGATCTGATTGAACGGTTCTATCACTCCCTCAAGGTTTCTCAAAACTGTGCCTCTCATGGTGAATGGTTACATTTCAGGATGCATTCGATTCAAACTGCAAGAACAAGATCCAGTCTGAATTTGAATGCTTCTTCAACAAGAACAGGTCTGAATGAAGGGTGCAGTTGTGATGAATCATTGTTGCAGACGCACTCCTGAATTCCTTTCACTGTACATCAATGACAAATTGAAGAAGGGAGGACAGAGCGGAGTGAGTGGAATTACCCCCATTGGCATTATAAATGATCATTTGAGATGTCAGACAATGAACTGGAAGCACTTCTGGACAAAGCGATGCTCCTCTTCAGATTCCTTTCTGAGAAAGATGTCTTCGAGAAGTAATGATTCTCTTATTTCACAATATCTTATCCTCATTCCTCAGATACTACAAACAGCACGTTGCAAAGAGACTTCTACAGGACAGATCTGTTTCTGATGATGCAGAGAAAATGGTGAGAGAATGAAGAAAGACATGAGGAAGGGAGAGGATTGTAGATGATTTCGAAGCTGAAACAGGAATGCGCATATCATTTCACTTCCAAGTTGGAGAGTATGATCAAAGATAAGGTGGGAACGATGAATGAAGCCATGTAGGGAGATGATGTATTTGAGGAGATCTGGGGCACTAACAATGCAGAGTTTAAAGAACACTGCAACACTGTGAGTGCCTTGCGTACAATGAGGGTATATGTCTTTGTATTAAGCGTGAACCCCTTGCCCTGGACACTCGTGTACGAGTTCTCACTGCTGGAGTTTGGCCGATCTCGAGTGAGTTGATATGAGAAACCCAAGGGAGTGAACCTCTCAGGTATTCACTGTGCCCTACCTGATGTGTGTGATACTGCATTCAAGGCATACTCTAAGGTGAGAAGAAGACAATTGACAGTAGGATGTCAGTGACTTTAGTGTAGTGCAATTGTCATTCGTCTAATCACCGTGGAGCGGCTATCTCTCTCATATGATAGACAACGGCTCTGCGGAGAATAGACGAATGACAATTGCACTAAGGTCACTGATAGCGACACCATAATTGACAGTCTTATATAGAAGAGTATAATCATTTTCAGTTCTACGCTGAGAAGTACAGTGGAAGGAAGATCACTCTGTGCACTCTTCTAGGCACGGCTGAATTGAAGGTCATTCTCATTCCTTGTCTATCTAATCTCTTCCTTTGCAGGCAATCTTCTACAGTTCTTCTCAGAATTCAGATGAACTCAGTCACCAGGTCAGTCCTGTCTTTGTTCTCGTGTCATTCTTGTTTGTCATAGGAATCAGAGACCCGTCCCTCCAATGCGAAGGGGGAAAGGGAGGAACACAAGATTCTACTGGTTTTATTCCGTTTCTTTGTCTGAGTCAATGGACAATGACAGGTCTCCACTCATCACATGGTCCTTCTTATGAAATTCAATGAACGTCCCAAGTTCACATTCGAGGAACTACTCGTAAGTTGTCTCGTGATGGAATCCAAGCGGAAGTGCGCACTTGTGTCGTTTAATTCCCTCGGAGCGGATGTCTTTCTCGCGTGATGGACAACCGCTCCGGGGGGAATTAGACGTCAGAAATGTGCACCTCTGCTTGGATTCCGTTCCCCAGAGTTGGGGTTATGAAGTGATTGACTTGTTGAGACTGACACTCAAATGCCTGAGAGAGAACTCAAGAGGACTCTACAGTCTCTCGCAATGGGAAAACCCGCACAGAGAATCCTTAGCAGAAAGGGTCAGGGAAAGGAAATAGGTAAGTGAATGGAAGAGAAGAAAGAAGAAATGGAGACATTTGAGGGGAGAAGGACACATTCGTTGTGAATGATGGGTTCACTTCCAAATCGACTAGGATCAAGATCCAGATGGTTGCTGCAAAGGGAGAGACTGAACCTGAGAGGAACGTGAGGAGGGAGAGGGAGAGGAGAGGAAGAGAAGGGGATTCAGATTGAAGATGATCGAGAAGTGGAGGCTGCTATTGTGAGAATCATGAAGGCAAGGAAGACACTCAATCACAATGAATTGGTAGTGGAGGTGAGAATGAAATGGAAGGATAGAGATGAAAGGGAATGATTGAGGTGACACAGCAACTGCAACACAGATTCAAGCCTGATCTCATGTTGATCAAGAAAAGAATTGAAGATCTTATTGAGAGAGAATATCTGAAGAGACACGAAGATGATCATAGAGTCTACGACTATCAGGCATAGACATCATTCCCCCTTGCACTCTCATCAACCCTCTCCTCCCCTCACCAATCACTATCTCAACACATTACTGACCTGAAGGCATTACTGACCTGAAATGTACTCGTAAAGATTTGGGCCTTTTTAAAATTGTGTTCGGTGTTACTAACAATAAGACATGGTTCGGCGTTGAACGGGTGGAATTATTTTGATGGACTGTTAGATACTCCCAATCGACCGGTACTCCTCTTCGTATTGGAAGCTCATTTAGAGTTTTTGTGTGATCACCCTGTGAGGCGGACGGCTTGTTGACGCACACGCTGGAAAAGTGAATCAGGGCGGTTACCGTAACCAAACACACGAACGCCACCCGCGCATCATCCTTTTGTTCGTTTCCACTCGAGAAGAGTGAAGCTTCCTCGTCATTATTTCCTTTTTCATCATGTATATGTGGTAAAAACTTATTTAAGCGTATATCGTTGTGTTGATAATTTCACTGGTATAGATAATAGGTGAAATATAGGAGCGCCATTGACGCTTGCGCAGTAATGGTGTTATGGATATTTACCCCTTTAAATCGACGAGAACGATGGCGCAAGGGTCCATGTCATCATTACTTTTACATAATTGTTGTGCAATTGTCCATGGCGTTTCCAGCCGTTTACCGTATTGTATGCTCGAATCAGTCGAATCAGAATACAGGCGAGTCGAACGACTGTATTAAAACCCGTTCCGTGTAAAACCGGACAGGGGGGTGGCACAGTTGTCAGAAAAATCAGATTCCCCGGCTGTAACTGCTAAAATTTACATACAAACCATTTTCGTCCATCGATCAATCATTAGAATGAGTCTTCTCCCTTTTCCTCATCGTGAGCGGTCGTCTCTTTCCTTCTTCTCTTCTCCTCCACTCAAGTGAGGCCATGTTCCATCGTTATTGCCATGATTACTGTAGTTTCAACATGATGATATTCAGGATGAACCCTTCTTCTCCCCTCATGCACTCGTCCAACGACAGTAGTACAGACGAACAAGCACGTACGGTAGACGGATTGTGTCGTATATTGGCAGTAGCAAAGGCCATGTGGATCGAAACGGAAAAATCAGTAGCCTCGTGAGAAAATACACCGAAATTAGCGTTCCTGTGTTGTTTATTCCTCAGTAGCAAAGTTGTCGAAGGGTCGGAACGATAAATTCAGTGCACTGCCATCCTGCACTCGGTCTACAGCGGCAACCACCTGCGTCACGACCACTCCAAGCCGGTGTGCAGCCCCAGTGGCAAGAGGGTAAGATCAGCAAAGACGGTACCGTATCCATCGACCGCGACGCTTCGGAACACGCGTCGCGGTCGCGTCGTGCTCTCTCAATGATTTTTTTCAGCTCCCATGCGAGTACGAGTGGTGGAGGTTCCTCAAGTGGTGAGGCTTTTTAAGATGAAAGAATAGCAATAAAACTGTCCTAGCGCGAACAAAAAGGACGTTCTGGAGTGCGTGAGAAACCATCCTCGGCAACGGTATACCAATTCTTCTGAGAGAGTATAAAAATATCTTCCAGTTACCCCGTGACTGCAACGCCGCACGAGTTGCTGCAACAGAAAACAAGAAGAAGCAGTCCAAAGAGGTTCATAATTAGCAACCTCAAATGATTTTTAAAACTTTACGATATGAGCTAGATATTTAGCAAGTGTGCAAAAGCTTCTTCCTCCGGATCGGAAAAGTACCAATATTTTAGCATCGTTTTAACCGCTCCCTTTCAAGAGTCCGGACAAAACGAAAGGGACGGCGGCGAAGTCCCCGCATGTGGCACCTGCACTGGCCGTCGACCTTCCTCTCTTCAATGGACCTATCAAGGTGGGAGTTGGGACTTGGCAAATGATTACTGTGACCGATTAGAACAAAATGTGTGACATTGTTCGAATTGATCGGTTACGAGAAATTAATATTTTCGCCAAAAATAGCCTATTCGAGAGAAATAGATAGATATTTAGATCTTCACTGTGGGACACGTCTCTTCAAACGCTTCTTCGATCGGAATCTACGTGGAGGACAATCATCCTCTGAATCTCTCACAGAAACTATCCAGTGAGTGGATAAAGAAACAGGATAGACAGTGATCAGAGAACACTGTCCTGTAAGAGACAAAGTCTGACATGAATGCCCACTACTTCATTCCCATAAGAAAGACGACCGTTAGCGAGAGAAGAATGAGACAGAATTATTAATTTTTACTGTGAAGGTACATGAGTACCGAGGGGGAATTCCATGACTATTAGTGTGTGGGTTCCCCTCTACTGTCCGTTCGGTCGTACAAACAGACAACAATTCATAAGACATCAAAGGGGGAAATGACTCCCCACTAGGGTCTGTGAAGTGAGAGGCGACCTCTAGGAATGAAGTCGCAATTAGACGACTAGAAATGGGCGACTGTCAATAACGTCACATTAGCGCCACCCTTCTTCCCACCATCCTACCCATCTCTCATTCAGACAATCGTGATCAATGTGGAGTGGAGATCACGGCTGCTCAGACTGCACTCAACATGATACTGGCCACAAATGGACACAGTGGAATGGAGAAAGCGACGTACGGACAATAGAAGACAAAGTTCACGGTCATAGTGACAGTTCGCTGACCATGTTAGGACTGGACCCAGTCACTACATACCAAAGGGGTCCCTACCCTGTGCAACACGGGATAAGGGATGTTTCATTTGATTTGGAAAGACAATAATGGACATCTGGGACATAGATAGTATCCCCAAATTGTGGCTCACGAACCGTATCAAGATATTCGACTTGGTTGGCCCATTCCAATCAAAAGCGACTTCCGAGTGAAAATAATGACATCGAATGAAAACATTCAGGAACCTCCTTGTAACGATTCGAACGAATTCAATGGAAATAATCGACTACATGAACTCGAACATTGGATACAATTCTGGAAGAGAATTAAGTCACTTCGAAGAACTGAGGCAACTGGGAAGAACAGCTCAACGGTATACAACAGTAGATGATACCAACGAACAATTGCGACGAAATAGAACAGAAATCCAGAGTCGCTAAAATTGAATAATGGAAAATAACAGCATAAATATCGCAATCGCATCGAGTTGCAATGTCTAATGAGTTGAATTGCAGTTTCGGCAACGGAGTGTCATTTGAGAGGGCCTACGGCTACAATCCCGAAACACACAGATACCAAATCGTCAGAGCTGTCAGTTTCTAACTCTATCATCTATAACATTTGCCTTGTTCAGCATACCGGGGGACACTTCGAATTCACTGTCGAGAACGAGAAACTGGCAATTGAAAAGGTTACACAACAATCAAAGTGGCAGAAGAAGAACGGAAGAACTTGCAGGCTGTGATTCTCGCCCAGAAAGCAGTCAGATACCGCTCAGCAATTCCGAGCCTCAAAGGATGTGAATGGCCACCATGGATGAATTGGGATGGTCCATGGAGTGGAGAAGAGAAGGGTGGGGAGCCATAGGGAAGGCGATAATGAAGCTTCTTTCTGGCAAATGAGTTTGTGTCTTTCAGCGAATGAAATAAATGTATAAAATAGAGAAAAAATAGAAATTATCTAGGTCATTGACAAAGGCTGCGGATAAAAGAGCAATAAAAAGTGCATTTCGTCCAAATATGGCTGTAAAATTGTTATCCAACAGGGATCATTGGCCATTTAGCGTCGAACGACCGCAGTCGTAGCCAGTCAAGGGCTCCGAAGACTCGTCCTGATACACAATCTGAGGTTATTCGGAATCTCAACCATTCATAGAGAGTCGCGTTCAGAGTGACACCGAAGACGAGTCAGCCATCGACACCACAAGTGCGCCAAGGAGCGACGTCTCTGTGAGAAGTCTTACGTCAGTTGAGGTTATTTATTGAAATTCGACAGAAGATTAAAATTAAACATTGCCAGGATGCATCATCTCTCGCCGGCTCCGATCTCTGTGAGACTAACAATAAGCTTCATTCCATTAAATAAATAGATGCCACAGAAATACAAACGACACCACTACTGAATTTATCTTTGAGATAAAGTAAACGAAAAACTTCAGCGAGAAGATTGGCCGAGGGAATCCGTCGCGAGAAATCGATTTCGAGGGAGATACAGGAGTGGAAGTACTGGACTACTGGAAGGAAGGGAGGAAGGAACTGAACTACACGAAACACATACTCACTAAATAATCAAGGACCACTAACACGATAAAATCCTGTCATTGTATTCTTTGCACGGAAACATTCAAAAATAGGAATACGGTGGCAACTGTGAGTGTATGGAATCATATATGGAATCAATACTCAAATCACATCTGAAAGGGCAAAATCTTCTTCTTCGATTCTCTGTATTTGTTCCTCGCTTCTTTGATACTCCTGAAGAGAACAAGATACTAAAATCTGTTTCATATAAATTTTTATATGATATAATGAAGGCGAAAAGAAATTTTTAGATACAACTGACGGTCACAGCATACTGAAGTTTCTAAATCGACAATAAAGTGCAGTACTCATTGGTCGAATTTCCGCGTAGCAGTTGTCTCTACGAACGGTTAGACGAATGAGAACTTTATTACCGATTTAGAATCCCTATTGCATACAACCATACACGAAGAAAGCAACAAAAATTCAAAAAAATGGTCCGAAAATCATGGGTTTGTCAAGTTTGAAAAATCGCGCAGAACCCTCTACGAAGAGGGAGGGACCGAGGGGTCGCAGTGGGCTGGGGCACATGTAGACATACTACGATCGTAGTGGATAAAGACCACAACCAATGTTTGGAAAAATATAGGGCATACAATCAATACACAATTACATAGGCCAGCCTAATATTTCTCTGCGCTCTCTTGTAAAACTGCGACATACCGACAGTTTGACTGAGTGGGTTGTTATACCGAAAATCGCCCGGATATCATCATCAATCATCATCAATTATCACATTTGGTCCATGGTTGGATCGTTTGAGAGTTTCGAAAACATGGCTAGAATGCACCGAACGACTGCTTCTGTTGTGGAAATACTGTTTTGTGTATTCCTAGTATTGCGTCATTTAACCCAAACTTGAATCACTATGATAAGTTTCGTTGGAAAATTATTCATTTGAATGAGACCAAAAAATCACGTAGTGTTTCCAAAGGACAAGTGAGCACACAACATTTAACAATTCAAATGTCATTAGATATATTAGGTTGGGGAGAAAGTCTTGACCACTTTTGTTATCCTGATGCAAAAAATCCCAGTAAACGCTAGACAGTAATTGTGTAGTGCATAGTTGTTGGCTAACCTTGGCCAACACTTATGCTTAGCTTAGCTGCCCCATTCCTGCAACACAGCAAACAGAAGGCTTTCAAAGT
>JACMIF010000133.1:40795-59537 GCA_014805445.1 Diplogasteroides magnus | reverse complement strand
TGCAAACTGAAATGTCACTGTAGCTCCTTTGATTGAGCTTTTCTCTTGTTTTGAGGTGAAAACAGCCTAACAGAGAATATAGTTAGCACTTAGACCTAGGGACTCACACCACTATAGAAGCAAAAACATAAATTTTCTTTTCATTCACAATTTGGCAAATTCATTTTCTACAGTGACCTTGTCAGTTTGCGATTCGGATCGGCGCCCTGGACAGCCCCTTTAAATAATCCAGCCTACGTATTATTGTGGAAAATCTACTTGATATTCCGAGTACACACACTCCTTCCGGCTGACGACTGTGCACTCTCAAATTGGCGTGCTATTTCGTCGTATCTCTGACCATTAACCATGATTTGGAATAGCTTTCACGCTCAACACATAGAGGCTGACTTTCAACTCCGTTTACCATTATAATATTACAGCAACAGTTCGTGGTGGAAATCTCGTCGGGGACTACCTCGACGATTATCTCGGAATATTGACAATGACCAACACATTAGTCAAATTCTGCTTCTTCGCGTTCATGAGTGGATCGTTTAGGTGCTTTTTTAGTGTTGGCAATTTTGTAACTCGGTTATTTTTCACCTAATCCTATATCTGGAAAGATATAACATTTGTGAAACATAACTGATTTCGGAGCATCAAAACCAGTTTTCTTTTGAGTTCTACTCGACGTTATCGTTACAGGAAGGAGCTGCTGTCTGCTATCTGGTGCGAAGGACGAAGTAATCGCGTGGGACAATTAACGGTGCAGACATCGACAAGTCGTGTATAGGGAATGAACTGGGGCATGGAGGTCCGCGAAGAGCATCATACATAGTCTTCAGTCTAGACTAGGGTTCCCTTATCAAATGGGGTCCCGGGATCCCGGAAAAGCAAATGCACCGTTATACGGAATCCCGAATAACTAATTGCTTTGACAAGAGAACCCTAGTCTAGACTCTGGCTGGACGATTGACTGAGTAAGTGCAGTCCATGTCTCCGATTTCTCTCTACCCTCTCGTTCGTCTCCAATGAGAGACAACTACACTGCTAGGGGTTAGATATAACGAATGCCCTTACTCAAACATTATCCCAACCATAACCTAGACCAGCCTTTTTCATTTCCAAATGTTATAGGAATTTTCCCATTATCCATAGTTTATTTTATGCGAGAAATTTAAATAGTTTTGTATTATAGGAATTTCGCATTTTCGACGGTTTTCAAAAAGATTAGGCCAGAAATTTTTATCATTCTCATGTCTGCAGACTAGTCAGTTGTTTGGCGTTGACGACGGATATCGTTTGTCGTCTCATGCCCTCCATCACGAATTTCTTGTACCGAGGTATTCCGTAGATCGTTATAATGGGATTGATGACGAATTGAAGCTGCATGAACTGGAAAAAAAGGTTTTCATATTATCGTATTGTAAATATATGTGCCTATTGTTAGGGCAGAAAATGCTTGAAATACAAGTATGCCATAGGCGTAATGGTGAAGCAAATGACCATAACGCCGTTGTGTTCTTCCAGTTTCGAAATTATGGTTTTCCGGTCAGAAACGAAGACTTCAGTGAGCTGTTTTAGGACGTTTTGTTATGTGTGAGAAAAACAATCTTCAGCGCATTCGGACGTGAATATGGTTGTTTTGACACTTATTATTAATTGCTTATTTACCATAAAGCAAGAGTCCTGTATGTTTTCCGATCGGAACGGAGAAAATAGGCCAACAAATATGGCGCAGAAGGGAAAAAGTGCACACAGACCCAACGCGCACTGTACGGTGACGCTCTAAACAATTACATTTAAATTTTTATCACCTGCCTACCAATTGTAAGGTTGGCAGTTTGAGTGCGAAATCAGCTATGTTTCACGAGCCCAACAGTAATTAAGACACGTTATTTTTTCAACGCAAGTTTTGGGAAAATCGAGGTCAAAGTGTCTGATCACCCCAAACTGCTGGTTTGTTAAAGCGAAACTTGGTGTTCTTTCCAAGCGCAGCTGTAAGACCTGGTTTTTCTTGATCTATCCCATGCTGGGTATTATCAGCACTATATGACACTTTGATCCCAGATGGCCTTTTTTTCATTTTTCACACCATGCACCCCGGGTCATGATGAAGACACGATAATTTTTCACCTCAATGTAGAGCGGCACCAGGTCGCAAGCTTTCGAATTATATTCTAATTTTTTTCCTGGAAGTAGGTATGGGCCCCCCAATGAATGTCATATCATGGTTTGGTCTGAAAATATTTCGCAATAGTTTTACAGATCGATTTCGTCATCATGTTTTATCGAGCATAACTCCCTTCAAACTCATCCAAGAGGGCCAGTGAATCTCTTGACGCTCGTCGCAAGCCTACTTCCAGGAAAAAAATCAGAATTTAATTCCAAAGTTTTCCACCCGGTTCCGAAAAGGTCGATTTTAGCTTGAGTTGAAAAAATATCGCATCTTAAGTTGTATCGGTCAGTGAAACATAACAGATTTCGTATTGCATCGGCCAATCTTACTACCTACCGAAACAAAATGCCTCTGAAGAGCCGCAGTCGCTGGGTTATAGCACTTCGTTTGAATCATCGATAGCAGTTTTCTTCTCAGAATTATGATCATAGCGTTGAATGCAGGTAGCTCGAGCGTATAGAATCCAAAGAAAAGTAGCAATGGAGTTTCAAACATCGAGCCGTGACCTTTGAATTTAGTTCTGCCTAGGGGTTCAAAAACGGTTAATTTGCCGTCATTCTTCTCCGGAGCGCCGTTGTCTCACTCCATGACAGACGTCCGCGTGGAGGAGAAAAATGATGACAAATTTACCGTTTTGAACCCCTGATTTTGCCCCAAAAAAGTCACTGAATGTGAGGTTACCAGCAATGACTGTATTCGAAATGTCCAGGTCTGGTGCAATATCCGATAAAATGCCTCTTAGTGTTGACTCATCAGTCTGCATATAAGCCACCCATAACTGCAAGTCATTTCTTGTGAGATTAAATTTGGTTGTCTAAATCTTACGTGAAATCCAGTGAAAACAACGAACAGTGGGTAGATTACCAGTAGGGACTTTGAAATGGATGGAGTTCTGCAAAATTTTTCAAATATTTCAAAATATTTTTGTTCTGTCAGCCGAACCTGTTGATGAGGAATAAATATCGGTAAATCATATGAAATAGCAGGACTCCGAATGTGCAAGCGTAGAAGCACGTCCTGAGGATGTGAACTGAATTCAAGATCTATGTTTGAGTCGCAAGGAGTGACCTACTGTAGTAGCACAACTGGGGAAATCCCTGTGTGCAGAATCCAAGGTATTCGAAGACTAGGGGCTCGCCAACTGGTAGAAGTCTAAAATATCAGTATTGTGTCCTTCAAGATTTCGGCCGGTGGGAAATGAGGGAGTGGGGAGGAATGAATAGACGGAGAGTGTTGATTTCTCCCAGGCGTAACAGACGTGATCGGGCAAAAGAAGACAAAAACGTATCAGTTCGCATCGGAAGATGATGTGCCGGGTGGAGTTTCTTGGAAAATCATGCTGCGCTATACCTCGGCATTGACATCAAGCTTGCGAGTGAAGATAACAGCTCGGCGGCGCATTGGTGAAGGAAGAGCAATGTATAGGGCCTGGAAGCAACAGTTGCATCTTATAATACATAGGGTCGACAGAATGATTACGTTGTGGGTTATGTTTCACAGATTGTATATCTTTAAATATATGGTCGCGTTGAAACATATGACAAAGGATAATCAAACTGCCAACTATATTCGTAATGGAAGTGGTAAACTCACAGTTGGGATCTTCTGTGCTGGCTTATGATTACAACAATCAGAACAGAATTCAATAGTAGTGCAAGAACTGCGGCAATGTAGTGAATCGTCAGAACGATGCCCATTCTTAGGAATATAACCAACTTTCATTCAACCAAGCTGAAAAATTAATATAGTCGACAATTCCGAACAAGGCAATTATACTTTCTCATGTATAATTCAGAAAATTGTTTTTTTGTTTATAATGCATAGTATTTCATATAGGTGAAAACAGTGAAATTACATTATAGGGCAACGGGTGCAGTTTTACTCCGAACGGATAATGTGTGAGATCGTTGATAGAGTAAAGAATGATACGTTTATGTGTTACTTGTGCATAACAACTGTGAATAAGAGTACTGTATTTACTGATATTAGCACCAGGGTTCGGAAAGCAAGCATATTCATACTTCTGACACTTATTATTGTGGCGCGGTTATATTCAAGCGCTTAAACCCCAAAACTGGATAATAATGATTGGATAAGAATGAAATGAAATGTAGGGAACGAATTATGGACTCTTTTTCGTCCATATGCACTGGTGAGTCTTTCTCTATCGCTCATCATAGTCGACCGATCGAATGAGCGCACAGACAAAAGACAGTCCAAAAGTCGTTCCCTAATGAAATGCATGTGCATGCGAATTGATCTTTAATAACAGCGTCAAATATGATCTGTCTTACAGTCACATCTCTTCTCATCTTTCTTGCAGTCTTTCTCAATTCTTATCCATATCTAATTACTGCATTCGCAATACATCGTGGGAAATGTTAGTTCATGAGAGGATTAGTTGTTGGAATTGTGCCGCGTGTCTACTAATGATGTCCTCAAGTATGAAATCCAATAGCTCGGTTTAGATTGATGTCGAATGAAGTGAGGCAAAAATAATTTGATCAGAGCTACTTTGATGCTTTTATTTGATACTTTGATCAGAATCATTGAATAAAAAATGAATATAATTCAGCGAAGTCGAGGGCACGATGTTGATACAGAAGAGGGCTTCAGTGATGAAGCCGCTTCACTCGAATTATGAGAAATAGGGTGAAAGGCAAGATCGCCATGAAACTTTGCATTACAATATTAAATTCCAAAAATTTGTAGCAACCGCGGAAAAGAGGGTGATTTGGGGAGAGAAAATGGTATAAAGAAGAAAAATTCTTTAAAAAAAGATTTTTCTTTTGATACTATGGCATAAATAAATGAATACAATTCGTGTTTCAAGACAATGATAATCACAAATGTCTAAAATCTTGCAAATTGTTATGTTTCATGGAACGAATTTACCTTCTGGAATCTCTATTGAAGCAATCGGGATCTGCTTTTTAGCGCATTGAATAAAAAATTTTAAACGAAGATAAATTAGCGAAGCGAAGATAGCGAAGATAAAAAGGGCGTGATGTTGATGGAGAAGAGGGCTTCATTCAAGGTATGGGAATTTTTTGAAAGGTAAGAACGCCATAAAAATTTACGTTCTATAATTGAAATTCCTGACTCTCAAATTCTGATGAAGATTTCATACAATGATATTCCTAAACGTCTAAAATCTTGCAAATTGTTATGTTTCAAAGAACGCTCTTACCTTCAGGAATATCTATTGAAGTAATAACGCCCAGATTTGGGATGCATTGAATAAAAAATTAAAACAATTCAGCGAAGTCGAGGTCGCGATTTTGATGGATTAGAGGGCTTCACACAAGGTTGTGGAATTGGGTGAAAGGCAAGAGCTTCATGAAAATTGCGTTGTAATAAATTGCGAATCGCGTTGTTAAAATGAATACAATGGCGTTATTGATCACGTCATATTCTCTCACATGGAAACCCCCGAGGTTCCTGTCTAGTCTCTCTCCGACCGCCAGTCTATTGCATACCGGGAAGATGGTAGAGATCGGAGGGAACAAATAAGATAATTATTGCATGACCATTTTTGATCCTAATGATGCTTCATTAAGTTGCCATTATTGCGCACAGGCCTACCTGCTGGACAAAAATGGATTCCCGTCCTTGGAGCCAGAGGAGGGCCTGCCGACCCATAACTCTGCTCCAAAACGACAGGCGGTCCCTGTATAACTCTGCTCCAAAACGACAGGCGGTCCCTGTGCACGCCGAAAGGGTTCTACGAGGATATTCTTTTTAGACTAGACTATCCTCCAACCTCTGACATCGGCGGGTAGGCCATCACGCCCTCCGACTCGAATCATTTATGGAGGGTTCACATAGGGATCATCCTCCGCACATGAACCGGGGCGAGAGATACCGTATAATAAGAGGCCAAGGATGGGGATAAAAGGCTATCCTTGGGAGGGAAGGGGCTGAGAGTGACAGATGCACCAGGGTCACTGACACTCTCTCTCTCTTGATTAGTGCTACTTTTTTCGTCAGACGATTCATTTGTGAGAGTCATCCCTCTCGCGTTGCAACGTGCTTTTGCTTACGCAATGTAAAAACCTCAAGATTTCTGACAACAATTATTTCATCCATCGCTTAATGCAATTTGAAATTTCTCGATAACGGGAATAACAATAGTGAGCGACTAATCACAAACGATCATGGAGATTATAACTAGAGACCGCCGAATGAACCGTCTAAAAAATGTTAACTAATTCTAACGAACCTCCTAAAGAACCTCGAACCTCGTGGAATGAATTTACAAGTCACTGCACGAGGCCCCACAGCCTTTCGCGCAAGTGCCACACTTTTGAAAATTCCTCCCATTTTTATGCCTTAACCATTAAATCTAGTAAATATCCTGTGCAATGTACCAATGAAGTACTCTCCACTGCCGGTATGTTCGACCCTCGGTGAAGCCTGCTTCTTGCTGTTGAAAATCCCAAACATTGCATTTTTCAAGAAAATTTAAAGGTAGTATTAGTGTTTACTCGTCAAGGGCTCTCGAACGATACATAGTAGGATCAAAAACCTCGAGGCCGATCCTGACCATTTCATTGTTAATGTATTTCACTATTTGCGCACAGGCCTACCTGCTGGACAAAAATTGATTCCTGTCCTTGAAGCCAGAGGAGGGTCTGCCGGCCCATAACTCTGCTCCAAAACGACAGGCGGTCCCTGTGCACGCCGAAAGGGTTCTACGAGGATATTCTTTTTAGACTAGGGTAGGCCATCACGCCCTCCGACCCGAACCATTTATGGAGGGTTCATGTGGGGATCTTCCTACGCACACGAGCCGGGGTGAGAGATACCGTATAATAAGTGACTCAGGATGGGGATAAAAAGCTCAAGGGGAGGGAAGGGGCTGAGAGTGACAGATGTACCAGGGTCAATGGTACTCTCTCTCTCTCTTGTTTAGTGCTATTTCTTGGTCAGAGAGTTCATTTGTGGTAGTCATCCCTCTCGTATTGCAATACGTTATTTTGCTTGCGCAATGTATCAACCCGCAAGAGTTCTCACAACAAATAACGTCATGTCATGAAGCGTATTTCATCCATTGCTTATTGCAACTGGAAATTTCAGGCTAATGGGACTAACAATCGTGAGCGACTAATCACAAACGTGACTAAAACTATACCATTCGCGCGGTATGAATTTCGAAAATGCGAGAGAAGCACACTGATTTTTCTCAAAGTTTGTGGTTGAGAATGCAGAACGAGGGAAATCGGTTAATTAGCATTTGCATATTATTGCGCTTAATTCGATTGAAAAGCCCTTTGCCGTAGTTGAAGTTCTCGTATTTCTCTTTCACAGACTGCGCACAGGCCCTACCTGCTGGACAAAAATTGGATTCCTGTCCTTGGAGCCAGAGGAGGGCCTGCCGACCCATAACTCTGCTCGAAAGCGACAAGCGTTCCCCTGTACGCGCCGGTGATGTTTTTAAAACGCTCCACTACGGCGGGTAGACTATCACGTCCTCCGACTCAACCTATTTAGAGAGGTTCACGTAGGGATCTTGTTACGCACACGAGCCGGGGTGAGAGATACCGTATCTAGAAGGCCAAAGGGGGAGGGAAAGAGGAGTGAGAGTGAGCGATGACTCATTCTCAGGGTCACTGGCACTGTCTCTCTCTTGTTTAGTGCTACTAATCGAAAGCACCTCATTTTTCATCTCCATTCTCTGATCTAGGGGAATCAGTAAATTTTGTTGTATCTCTTCTTCACAGAGAGCTCATCTATCAGAGCGAGAGGGAACCCCACTCCGGACAAATCTCCCGATTTAGAAACCATACTCTCGTCTCCAGAAGTGAAGCTCATCACCAACTATTGTTCGCCCATGGAGAGGGAGTGATTTCTAAAAGAAGTGCTGCAAGTATTATTCATGTAATCTGAAGTGAAATGCGTTCTATATGTAGTGCAGCTGAAACATAAGTCGAATGACGCCTAGAGGCAATTAATGCGACGAAATATCATGTAAATATGAGAGAGTAACCGTCTTACCGTCACAAAATCGGTAGTGTTCGTACTCGGAATATCATTCCAGTTTAAATGAATAATAATGGTTCCAGAAGTTCGATAAAGGAGACTAGACCATCGAAGATGAAGAGCGCGAGGGAATTTTTTGTGTTCGAATGTTTTCTACTCAAGTTGAGAGATTAATTGAAGGGAAGGACGTGCTGTTAATTTATGAATAATGCGGAACATATAAATATCTGGGCAATATTAGAAAAATACTCGCAGTATCTTTCACTTTTCCTACGTAGAATTTCATGACGAATCCAAAAATCAATACTACAATTGCTGATATTGCGTCCTAAGTGCCGTATTTTCCAACATGACCAAAGTCACTCAGCTTGAGCGTTGTTTCCCAACTTGACAGTACGACCGAAGAAATTTTGCATGGTAATTCAGCAAATGCCTTGCATAATGCTCAGATTTCCAATGCGTTCATTTCGATGATAACAAACAGAAGCGCTTGCACTAGAGTTCCCAAACCGGTAGTAAAGTGCATTTCTCATTCTTCCGATTTACTCGGAGCGGTTACGTATCGAACGTTAAGACAACCGTTTCGAGTGGAGTAGACGAATGACAAATGCACTTTACTTTTTTTGCCGATTTTGGTAACCTTAGTTTGCACAGACAGAAATAACACGAGGGGTTCATTCTCATCTCATTCGAAATCAATCACTCGTGATTTAATCTGCTGTTGCCTGTGATTCCTGGTATTAAAAGTCGGGAGAACGAGAAGTGAGTCATGGACTTTTGCGCCACAATGGTGAAATAGAGAAACGCTCCATCATTTTGCTCTATCGCTTGTCCATTTCACAATTGTGGCGCAATGGTCTAAGGCGCAGTTGTCATTCAAAACAGATCTCGCACGCCCTTATCAACGATTCCCTTTTCCATTTTACAACATTATCGCACGAGTTATCATTCACGAGTCGGTAACATCCGGCAGTTGACTTTGCTCATTGCGCTCTCTCAAATTATATTTGTTTTTTTTCTTTATATTTTATTTCGTCCTTTCTCCGACCACCAGTCAACATTTTTTGAATTTGTTTCAACTGCACAATAAAAACACTACGTTCGTCCAAAAGATCACATTTTGGGAGAACGACAATTTGCTCGCGGCTTGAACCAATTACGTCATCAACACATCTCTGATCGGTACTCGATAGGGAAGGACTTTTGGAACGACTTTCGTCTGTGCCTTCATCCGAACAGTCGTCTATGATCAGCGAGAGAGAATGATTCGCCGGTGCGTATGGACGAAAAACGTTCCATAAGTCGTTCCCTAATACTCGATCAAATATCAGCACCAAACTCATCATCTTTGTGATCAGTCCGTCCGTTCACTTTTCAACCGCAAGTTTCTCCTACTAAAGGTGGCAGAATGACCTTTATGTTTCATAGTTCATCTGTCCATAAAGGGACAATCATATTATAGGAACTGTGAAAAATATCATTGAAAATAGTCATTCTGCCAACGATCTCAACCCTCTCAATATTTTCATCTTTCACCACTGTGTGGCTGCGCACTGAAAAACAAATGACATTTTTGTCATTTTAAACTTAGGATTTGCTGCCTTCAGATTTCGGAATGACACTTATTGTCATTTTATGGTCACAAGCAGTGTTATTTTGAAAATTGAAGGAGGCAAATCGAAAGTTGAAAATGATTTTAAATGTAATTTATTTTTCTGTGTGGCTGTGTTACTCCGGCTGTATCACTTGACATCAAATATGCGACGGATAGTTTATGACTAATAAAGACTGCACTTGATCCGCAGAGCTATGCGCCCTGTTAAGGATAAACATTTCTTCTACAGTATTCGGTTCATTATTACCGCTATCAAATGACGACTAACTCGGTATTTTTCATCTTCCGCCACTGTGTGGCTGTGTTACTCCGGCTGTATCACTTGACATCGGGGCGGGGACACTTCTCGATCTCGACCCAATCAAACAGGTACTGCACCATCATTTGTAATCACGTGAGCGGAAGGTGCTCTCCTTTCAATTTGACTATCTTGTGGGTTATGTTTCATGGATGCCATATATATTTGAAGATATTCTTTGAAACATAACCCATTTCTATCATTTCTGCTATATTGCTCTAACCATTCCGTGCATGTATTCTTTTCACAACGAAGAGTGGCTGCACCCAATTAGACAGTGGTCTATCATCGAATAGAAGAGAGATGCTTCCCCTTGCACGTATTCTCCAGCACACTGTGTTCTCTTCCTGTTTGGCTTCCGTCGGCTGATCGACTCAAACCGTTGTTATGCATGATTTTAGAACACAAGAGCGCCTTTGACATTTGCGCCATAACGGTGAAGTGGACAGAGACGCCACCAATGCGCAGTTCAAGTGTCCACTTCACCATTATGGAGCCAATGGCCACGACACTCGTGTCTTTTAGCCACGTACTATTTTGGTTCTGCGTGCCGCCAACTCATTCAACTCGTTGTTATGCATGATTTCCCCCACCTTTTTCGGTTTACTGCACGTCATGTCGCAAACAAACCCATGATTACCAGTCGCCTTTTTGATTCACTTGGTTCATCATGATCTCTAGGATTTTTAATTGGTAGTAAAGTGTATCAATCATTCATCAAAGCCACTCGAAGCGGTTTTCTATCGGACGTTGAGACAACCGCTTCGCGGAAATTAGGCGAATGAGAAATGAATCACTTTACTACCGATTTTGAAATCCTAATGATCACTTGTTGTTTTCTAATTGACTCTTCTTGTATCAAATGATGTTGTGCGCGCGTTTCGTAATAGTACATGTTTTGAAGGGTACTCATACTCCACTACTAAGGTTGAAACCCTTTTCTAATCTGGATCACGAGAAATTTGCTGTCGTGCCGCCATGGACGCTACCCCCACGGCCACCTCCATACCCGAAAGAAAAGAAAGGTGAGCCTTTGGGTGAATTACAAGAAAGTATGAACACAATAACGGTGAAATGGACAGATTCTTTAACAAAGCAATCTCCATGCCGCTGCTCTCTGTTCACCCGAAACCTTGCCTATCGCAAACACTATTTCTGATGATGAAAGTCACGTAGATAACATGTAGCTATTATAGCTAGTAAGTGTACACTGTAACTTTTCTATTTTTCCAGTAGAAGTATTCGCATTGTCTCCATCTCCCGGTCAGGCACGTTCTCCTCGTCGAAGACAGCACGAGATTACAGGGCGCAGTTTGCATCGGCTCGGTCGAGATCGGTTAGTTATCGATATCAGCCTTTTTATATTGAACAGACGTTCTGTCCATGATTTTCCGATTATTACGCAGAGCATTCTCCTCCTGTTAATGTCTTCACGTATGCTATATTAAAGGTTGGCAGAATGATTACTTCGTGTGTTAAGTTTTACTGACGGTGGGGTACGCCAATCTTCAAAAACATGATCGTTATAGAAAAACATGTCAAAAGTTATCAATCCGCCAACCTTAAATAGTCTTTGTGCACCGAAAGTAGAATGATCGAATCAAAATGTCGTTGTTATTGCGTCTTTTCCCCTTGTTATCTTCTTCCCTTATTGTTTGCGCGTCGCCGCTCCTTCTTGCACCGTTTTTGGCCGTCTCTGTTCGATTCTTGATCTCACCACGTAGTAATGTGTCATTTCCTTCGCCACCGTTTCTTCTTGTTTCTCCATCCCCGATCTTTCAATCGCCACTTGTGTAAGATGGGGAACGACTTTCGTCTGTGCTCTCATTCGACCGGTCGCCTATGATGGGCGAAAGTGAATGACTGACCGGTGCGCACGGAAGAAAAACGGGTCCACAAGTCGTTCACTACCTATCATCAAAGGCTACGCTCAATACAAAACACGACCTGTTCTATGATCCCTTGGGTGAGGATGTCGGGGTTGTGTTAACTTTGTAGTGAATCGCACAAATCAAAGAAAATGAACGATATTGGTACCAAAAACATGAATCCGAAAGGTTTATAGTACTGCAAGACAACATGTCTAGATTCCGTGAGATTAAATTGTTTATTAACGACGACAAAGACAATACAATATTGTGATGAACTAACACTGAGCGATATTATTATATTCGTGAAGCATATGAAGGCGACTACGTACCAGATTTCTAATGTGATTATTTCTGCATTCGATAGACAACCGCTCAATTGGATGATTCACAAATGCAATATACTACCGTTTTAGAACCACTACATACCGTTCGAACATGATTTGGCAGTAGTGACTAGTAGGCAGAAGCTCATTTTTCTTACTTATAATTCCCTCGGAGCGTTTGTCCCTCTCATGTGATGGACAACCGCTTAGAGAGGTCTAGAAGATAGAGGAATGCACTTTATTACTGGTTTAGAATCCATAGTATGGTGTATCCCCTGCTAAACAGAGATCTCTGATGCTCTATAATGCATCGTTACTGTTTACTGCGGAACAACTTATGGACCGTTTTCGTCCGTTGGCAGTCATTCCCTCTCGTTCATCATATACGAACGGTCGAATGAGAGCACAGACCTACAAAAGTCAGCCCCAATGTCGTTCCGCACTGTTTACTAGGGGTCCCAAATAGGTAAATTTGCCGTCTTTCTTCTTCCTGGCGCGGTTGTCTATTAGGGATTGAAAGAACCGCTCTGTTGAGATGAATGACGATAAATTTACCGATTTAGAAATCGTGCTGTTTACTCTGCCTGTCCGACCATGTGGTCAGGCTCAGACCACAGATGACAGAGCCATCTTTAGCTTCATAGGCAATGTAAATTCCCTCGGGATAATAAATTCTGTTGCTCGTGTAGACATGATGCATCACAGTTTACCCTGTCGACGATTGAAGACTAGCGAGGCAGTCTCAGCAAAACACCAGGTACGATGCTGTGGATGAAAGACTTTGTGCCTCATTGGTGGCATGTACACTTGCGCCATGATGATGACGACAATGATGGCTCAACAGTCTAATTCACCATTACGGCGCAAGTGTCATGGCGCAGTTGTCTGTCATCCGTGGAATTCGGACTTTTGCGTTACAACGGTTAATGAACACTCGCTCCGTTATTTTGACCACAGTGATTTCCTCTTCATCATTGCGGCGTAAATGTCCATGGCGCTGTTGTCTTCCATTCCGATGCTATACATCTTCTTATCAGTGCGTAACTGCCATTCATGGAAGTCAAATTGGACGTCTGCACGTTGTAACAATCGGTATCCGACAACAATCGGAACTCGTCGTCTACTATAATATACGCCGAGTTCGAATTGTTGATGGATACCGATCATTACAACGTGCACGGTCTTCCAATTTGATTATTCTTCCGCATTCTTGCATCGATTCCGATCACAATAGGCGGTCTGACTACTTTATCCGGTATGTTTCATAGAGGATATATTGCAAAATATATAGGCGCGTTGAAACATGATCCATAAAGTCGGCAAACTGCCAACCAGAGATATATCACAGTCCCTGCTATTTTGCTCACTGTTTCTATTGAGCCTCTCATAATCTGCAAACGTTGTTTATCCGCCAGAGCGCTCATGGGAGATTTTTCTGCTAAAATTTAAAAAATGACTGCCATAGAGATCCGTCATTTTCATTTGCAAGTGTTATTCCGCAGCTGTCTTTCGCTCTATTGCTGATTTTATTGTGCAAAGCGACTATCGTTTGCAGAATGATTACTTTACGTGTTCTGCTTCACCGAAGGCATATCTTCAAGTATATGGTAGCATTGAAACATATACGAAACTCTGATAGAACTAAATGAAATCCCCCTTATCACATGCTCAATCGTGTACCGCGAACCGTTTTGGGGTGCGGGGGAATACGTGTCGGAACGGAAACTGAGCGTTCAACTGTTTACGGTCAGAGATGAAATGATTTTCCCGCTTTTTCGCTAATGCGTTCTGACAATTCGAGACATCCCACTGATTGCAAAAAGGATAACCAGTAGCGGAAATTTTGGCGATATCAGGTAAAAATAGTTGGCTTATGGGGGACCTTCACTCGAGCAACCAGGGGATCAATCGGGGTTTTCCTATTCGTAAGGGGAATACCATTCCTGACGCTGCACCGAGGACGAACGTTCTCTGCATAGCAAGTTTCTTCGTACTGATCCAGTTCCTATCAGCTGTGCATCATTTTTGCGGATCACAACGATACGTTTGGTGTTCGTACCCCCTTGCTGCCCAATCTTACCAGTATGAACATTCAGCATTCAATCAAACTATTATTCCTAGTATCCATACACCTTGTTGACCGACTGTGCTCTCTCTCTCGTTTACGTGCTATTTCACCGTAACTCTGACCAGCAGTCGTTATATTTAATAGGTTTCATGAATGAAAAACAGTTCTGTTGGGATACACAATGTATGTTATCTCGCAAATGTTCTCATTACACATCCATCACCTGTTCGAACCGAAGACAATCGTTTACCATTCTCCGTCAAAAGCAAGTTTCTCCACATTGTTAATCAGTGACGTAGACTTCCGTCGTACTGTTCCCAGTGCATGCCCGGTGTAGGGAACGCATTTCGGCTTCGCAAAGTTCATCAAAGCGGTTGTCCCTCAATCTCATAGGCAATTTCCCGGTGGAGATTAGGGTAGTTAGAACTTCCGACAATGCGTTACCTGGTTAGGTAGTGAGATCCAACCAGCAGGTGCTCATTCATTCTCACTTTCGTGATTGTCTCTCATAGCATAACCTTAGGGGAATGAAGAGACTCCCCGGTTGCTTTTGGGGGTTTTGGGTGAAATGCCAATGAATCCTTGCGCCATATTGGTGAAATGAACATATGAGTAATCGGTTTCATAATTTTCATGTCTATTTCACGATTATGGCGCAAATGTCCATGGCGCATTCTTCTTTCACCCCATTTTATTAGCCGGTGACTCATGGTGACGCATTGTTTGGCTACGTAGATAGTACGTAGCCGCGCATCTCCTTGTTGCCTCTTTTCTCCTTCTCCCACTCTCCTTATCCTTCTCCTTCCCTCTGGGCATATAAAGCACGTGCTGCTCCACTGGTACTGACTACTGACGGAGGTATGATGTGGGCACTCGTTCATCCATGTCATCATAATAATTATTTTTATATCGTTCGCATTTGTTTGTTGGAGGCATCTTTTCTCTTTTACGCGTTATCTCAAAACGTTAGATCTCATCTAACGAAAGGATCAGATGGTTTTCTTTTCTGTTATTTGGTGTCAATTATGGATGGCTGTTTGATTGCTTTGTTGGTTGTGCCTCATAGAATGTATATCTTCAAATGTAAAGTAGCGTTAAAACATAAGCGAAAAAGTAATCAACTGCCAACCCCAGCGCCAATCAATCTAGCCTTCAGCGTTGCAAACTAGTCCACCTCCACGAATTTTCACTCCCAACAAACACAATATTGTGTGTACAAAACGGTTGCCCGTGCTTTCTTCAATTTCGATTTTCTCCTTTGCCCTTGGCCGGTAAGTGTTTACCGTATCTGGTCATCGACCTTTTGGCGATCATCAAAATTTTACCGCCATGTTTTCGAACTTATCTCTACATTTATCCACCGACCAGACCTTGTTTTCGATTTGTTTCCGAAAGTTGCTCTGCACTTTCGTCGAATTGCTCATCGACGAGAATTTTGTTATGACTTCTGTATGATAGGGGGCGAAAGACAGGAGCGCCGTGGACATTTGCGCCATAATGGCGAAATGGGCAGATATGTCATCATTCGCTGCATTCTTTTGATGCACTTGTTCATTTAAACATTGTGGCGCAATTGTCCTTGACGCACTTTTCTTTATGCAGAAGACGCAACAATATTCTCAGGGATGAGCCATTCGACGAAAGTGCAGAGCAACTTTTTTTGGAAATAGATCGAAAACAAAGTCTATGCTTCTGCTTTGCTGCATCGGACATGTGTCTTTAGGAGGAAAATAACAGGAAGGAATGTTTCTCGGGGTTGATTGATGTCCTAACTCAGATGCATGACACAACGGGACTGCACATCCCTCACAACGGTTCTCTGGTCTTTGTGGCCGGGCCAGTACCTCTGAAAATGTCCTGCTAACAAAATCCATGATATTATTCATATGAACCGAACGGATTTACTGAATATTAACTCGCTATTAATTTCGGTCCAATCACACTCTGTTGCGTTCTGTTTAATCTGACCATTAGTCATGATTTTGAATAAGTTTCACATGTGGCATATAGAGACTGACTTTCAATCCTGTTTACGTGAATAATACAATGGGACTGCAGATCCCTCACCACGGTTCTCTGGCCGCTGTGCCTAGCCCGGCACGTGCGAAATTGTGGAGTTTCCAAGTTTCTAAAGATGTCAGGGTCTTCATCTCCCGTGCCTGTCCGTGAGGATGAGCCAGCCCGAAATAGTGTCAAAATATATCGTGAGAGCCTCTATGATCAGTCTGAGATTATCCCACACGTAGTCGTGACTTTTCAAGTGTACTAGTGGAAGCTTCTCCCCAGTTTTAAGATAATTGCCCTCTGAACTTTTATGGATAATACTGTACGAATCGGAAGTTTCTGTCCCTGCTCTGCTGTGCGAATTTTCCCACATTCTTAGCATTTAATTATTCATTCTCAATTTTCGATTTGATCAAGCGTTTCGTTTCGCCGGCGTATGCTTTAGAATCTTAGCGAAGGAAGCATTGCTAGTTATCCTCACACCTATTCGCGACTTTTGAAGTGTACTAGTGGAAGCTACTCCCCCCGTTTTAAAGTAATTGCCCTCTAAACTTGTCCGGGTAATCATGTACGAATGAGAAGTTTGTTGTCCGTGCGCTGCCGTGAGAGAAGTTTCAAGGAACTTGAAACATTATCCAGTTGACACCGGGGAACGCATTGTCGGATATTCTAGCCTCCCCCACTCTCGCCGGAGCGGTTGTCTCTCATTTCGACAGACGACCGCTCGGATTAGGTTGGTTAGAATTTGCCGAAATGCGCCCCTTAGTTGACACACCCGACCTAGTCCCTGATCCTTTGAACGATAGCATCTTTAGCCATTGCGACAACTGGCCTCGGAGGAATGTTAGGGGAAATTCCTCTTCCTTCATCATGGATCTTGGTGAGGGAGGCGATGAACAACAGCTGGTGTGTGTGCTGGTGAAAGACATTGGGCATTTGCGCCATAACGGCGAAATGGACCCTTGCGCCGTCTTGGTGTCGATGGCGAGGAGTCGTCTGACCATTTCATCATTATGGCGCAAATGTCCATGGCGTACTTCTTCCTTCATCATGGATCTCTTGATGCAGGGGCAAATGAACAACAGCTGGTGTGCTGTGTGCTGAGTTGAATCCCGTAGTGAGGGTGGAAGAGAAGAGTAATTGACGCGCTGAGTGGTCCCAATATATCACCCCAGGTCCTCCGGTATTTTGGTATTTTGACACTCAACGGCGTCATGACTATATATCTTCTGTTAACGCGTATGCACTGCATCCCGGTGCTCATGGAACTTGACCTCATAATTCGTCTAAACGAGATTGCTCTTTAGAACTGACCGGTTGTGTTTCCCAGATGAGGGTCCCGATTAAGATTTCAAACTCGGTAGTAAGGCGATTTTTCATTCGTCCGCTCCGAGAATATTAGAATAATGAAATGAATTTTGCTACCGATTTAAAACCACCTAGTCCCCAGCTGATCCTTTCGTGTTCGAAGATCAAGGTCCTTGGTCCTTGGATCAAGTCCCACTGAGATCGTGGTCTCATGACGTCGCACTGTGTTCATTGGACTGGACACAAGGCACACCATGAATCATTCCAGGGAGGGTCCCGGGGGTATTTTCGAGTCTCGCGTGACATTCCATCACCACTCAAAGTGAGGGTGGAGATGTCACGTGCACGCAAAAAATGCGGGTCATCAAGATGAGTCCAACTCCTGGACTTTGCACTTTCTCTCCTTTGTACCACTCTACAGACCGCCAAATGCACAATATAAGCACAAAAGCACAACCAATTGCACTACAGACTGCTGGATACCCATGCGAAATGGCGTAGTTGTGCGAATGGTAGTCCGTTAGATTGAAACAGACAATCATTTTCATTGTGATTTAGGCGTTCTCTGTTGTCGACTACCCAGTTCAGTGGTTCGATGTCGATCAGCCAATCGTAGCTCACTGACATCATAATTGAATTCCTGAGAAGTGCAAAAAGTGCAATTCGAGTCAATCGTAAAAGACATCTGCAGTAGATACAGAATCGCGGTGGAAAACGTGCAACTTTGCGGAAAGTTCCTGAAATTCTCCTGTTTCAATGCGATGCAAAAGGCTAAATGAAATTTGAAACCTTCGCGTCACATCATCTGAAACAGAGACACTTCAACAGGAAGAAGACTATTTCTCAGACCACTGTGATGAGAAATTCTGAACAATCCAAGACTCCCTCTGGGTCCTGGGTTGCACATAAAGTTTACACGATTTTGTAATAAATTTCAGTATCCGATTCGGATTGAACGTTTACCTAAAGGCGTTGCCATATTATTGGAACACCGAAACTTATACTAGAAAATAGTATTAGGTTGGGGAGAAAGTCTTGCACACTTTTTAAAAACACATCTATCTTTACTTAGAGAAGTTGCACAATTCCAATGTGTGTGGTTATGTATAGTA
>JACMIF010000133.1:12802-40695 GCA_014805445.1 Diplogasteroides magnus | reverse complement strand
TGTTGTTGGGTGTGTGGAGTTTATACGGGTTGTCTTCCGTTTGCTGTATTTTCGGTCACCATTTTTTGTCCCTCTCCCTTCCCCGCCCTTTAGCCCCCCCCCCCCCCGCACATGACAGACACATCTCGGAAAACACGGAGAAATAGCGGAAGAGGGTGTCGAAATGGAGAGGGTGGAGTGTAGAGGGTGGGAGGCACCACAACTCACTATCACTCTAGTGCAACGTAGTGCGGGATGAAAGACAGGTGAGCCAGGGAACTTTGCGCGGTCATGGTGAAATAGACGCTTGCGCCGTTTTAGTGTCCATTGTCTTTCACCTAGGGGGACCACATCCTCACTATCGCTCTAGTGCAACGTAGTGCGGGGTGAAAGACAGGTGATCCAGGGAACTTTGCGCCATTTTGGTGACATGGACGCTTGCGCCGTTTTAGTGCCGTGTTTTTAGCCTGGGAGGGACCATAACCTCTCTATCAGACACAATCACTACGCTAGTGCAACGCGCGTGGCGCCATGTTACACAATCGTCTTCTTCGCCCTTCATTCATGCTTCCCCAACATTTTTATCGAGCCTAACCCTATTATTCCCAGCTCAATCCCCGTTAAGTTAGCACAATTATAATATTGCCGAGTCTTAGAAAAAACAGATTGCGTACGATCACCTGCTCAAGCAACCTAATCAACTTCCCATTTTCCGTCGCTTGTCCACAATTGCACCTTCCTTGAAGTGGTCATTAGACGATCTAAATCGGAAAATTTGTCATCATTCTTCACCGCTATGCGGTTCTCTATGAGATATCAAGTGCCAATCTATACCAAGTACATAAACAACTTCTACAATGTCATCTCTTCTAGCCTGTGCTTGAATGGTCGAAGTATGGTTGGTAGAATGATTACTTTACGGAATATTTTTCAATTGTACTGTCTCTCAGACAACCGCGCTTTGGAGAAGAATGATTACAAGTTTACCGATTTGGAACCTCTAGTCATCATTAGCCGCAGATCTTTGGCCTTTCCTTCGTTTTCCCTAGACTTATCTCCGATTCGGTGACACTTCACCCCTTATCAAGGCGCTCCATCGCTCACTCGTCCCCTTCGCCATTCGAGTTTGTTCCAAGTTGACAGTTTTAACATCCTCATGGGATATGCTTCAAGGATACTATATATTCGAAGATCTGTGAAACATAAACCAAACTGCCAACCGTACTTCCGACATGTTGGCAGTATCCTCTTCCCAGTAAGGTTGACAGTTCCTGGGTTATACTTCAATGCTGCTATATATTTTGAGGAGATACCATCTGTGAAACATAACAGATACAGTAATCAAAGTTCCCACATGCTGCTGGCAGTAACCTCTCACCTCGCGAATCCGAAACCGCCATTTCGGAATGGGCTTCCGCCAGATGTAACGAATTGCCAAGCTCACAGATCCCCCCTGATCTCTAGTCCTCGGGATAAAAATGGACTAGTCCACAACTGAATGTGAGTCCGTCTGTCCTCACTACGAATCGATGTAAAGTCCGAACGACCCTATTCTTCGTACTGTGGGACCGGCCTCGGAATGAGGCAGATGTCCTCCTTTGATCTTTCCAGAAGTGATGAACATTGTTCATTATAGTTGACAGTTTGACGGCTATATGGGTTATGTTTCAAGGCCATCATATATTTCAAGATATTCCCTCTGTGAAACATAGCCCATAAAGTAGTCGATGTGCCAACCATATTGTTTATGCAATCGATCAAGAATTTGCACCTGTTGCATTTTCTCTCGACCGTGCCACGTTGTTCCACTGGACTTCCAACCTCCTTCCATAGGTAATAGACCACCAGCACAAAATGCCTTTGAATTCCCTTTTCCTAGATGTGTCTCATGTTTCTCCTTTGATCTTTCAAGCACTCGCCATTCAATGAAAGTCTGCGTGTGTCAACAAATATATTGCGCCAATATGTCTCTTTCACGCGTCCAATTCTCACCGGCAGAGAGCTTCCTACATATTTCTTAGCGCACAGAAAAAGCTGTGAATTTTTACAGTTTAAACTGTGGACAAATATATATTTGGTGATATACCCTCTGTGAAACATAACCATTCAAGTAGTCAAACTGCCAGCCATAATTTCTATACAGATTTTGGATGGACCAGAGTATTTGTGACTCAACTCCTTTGTCTTCTGTTTTGCCCAGTTAGGAAGAAGTCACGTGAAGTCAGCTAGTCCTTCTATTCCGTTTGCTGTTCACTGTTTCCTTCTCCTTCTCCGTTCCAGAATCGAGCGCCCATTAGGAGTGCGGAGTCTGTTGTGTCTCTCTTGCCCAGATTGACTTCTGCTCTCTGTCTTCTGTCCAACGGGAAAGAAAGGCACTGACTCTGCCTCTTTCATTCATTCATTCATTCACTCTCCCCTTGTCCCGGATACGCGCAACTCCTTCTGTATTCAGCCCCTATATCAGTGGGAACTTTCTAACCTCCTCAACCTAATCGTAGCGGTCGTCTCTCAATTCGATAGACGACCGCTCGGAAGAGATTGAGGAGGTTAGAAAATCCCCAATGCGTTCACTATCAGTGCTCATTTGACAATCGAAACAAATCTATTGTCTGTGGTCGTCTCTCGAATCCGCTGATAACCTCTCGAAATAGAAGCCCGCGTAGACAATGAGTCGCATCTCAAATCGGTGCCCTTTACATATTCGAAAGCACCTTTGTCCGCCATGTTGACTTCAACTTTGGCCATTGTTTCCATTTGTTTTGCACGGGCATGGGGTGATAATATGTTGACTGAAGACCTCGAATCGACGCGTGAAGTGCATTCCTTTTCTCGAGAATTAGAGAAAATATTTTGGATAGTAGATTCGAGGGCTCTAATAGTGACTTAAAGAGAAGTCACTTTGTACTTCCACACTCGATCCAATCTGCCTTGGGCCGCATGGTTCAGTCGCCGTTTGAATTATGGCCTCCGCGTCCCATTATCGTTAAGCGCGCCTAGTATGTTTGAACTTTGCGTACATGTCAACATGTGTGTACGGAGTCTCGCGACTCTTCTCTGATTGCGTAGTATCAATGCACCCCCGGAAGAGGCTATATAGGGAACTGTACATGACAGTCGGCCAAACATTCAATTCAGCCAATGTTTCTCTTTTTTTCTTTTCAATAAAGTTGCCAATCATAACAGATTTTCTATCAAATACGGAAAGAAAACAGTCGTTGATCAAATGAAAGTTTGAATCTGGCAGATTGCAAATCGACAGTTTTTTTTCTGACAGTTTTTTCTTGGTGAATAGTCTATGACTTCCCCATTCTTCGGTCCGAGAACGATATGGTATGAAACGCTTCCGGTTTTGATCCTCAGTGCCTACGTAGGGGCTGAATTAGTCACTGATTCGCCATTGTCTCTTCCTTATTATGTGCCATCCTAACTCCCCTTCTTCCGGTTGTGTGGTGCACTGAGCTCGCCGAGTGCCATCGTACCTCCCCATATCGTCCTCGCCTATCACTCCGGGCTATAATAAGCATGCGCACCCGCTCCCCCGTCCATGGTGCGATGCCAAATTTAGCACGGCCCATGTCTATATAGGACGATTCTAATGCATTGTGCCGTAATCGTACGGCGGAAGTACCATAAATTGTTCTCTTCTTGTCTCCTAGTTAGATTGGGCTCATGAGTAATTCAACCTCCAAATTCTTCTATGAGCGGCCGTCGCTCATGTCCATTGTCAACCGCTCGGAAGAGAAAGGGGAGGTTGGCATTGCTCAAGACCCCTCTCAGTTCTCTACTTGTGTTCCTCGAGTTCTCTTCTTGAAGAAGAGGTCTATCAAAGAAGAGAACTCGAGTTCACATACAGAAGAAGATGGAGAAGAAGAAGAAGAAGAATGAGCGATGCTAAAATAGGCAATGGCCATGTTGTGTGTTGTGTGCTCCGGCGAACTTCTCCTTCTTCATCTTCTTCTTCTTCCTTCACTCCTCCTCCTCATCCTTCATTTCTCCCCCTCTTCTTCCATCCAAACACCACTGATTTGGGCTCGTTTCTCCACGGAGAACACCAAGAATCCTCCCAGTTTCCCCTTCTTCTTTCCTGTTTGGCTCGAGAATGTTCCAAACGCGACAATGTGCAGTCATGCGTTAGAGTCCACCTCCCGAGGAACCTTCTTGAAGTTCCTTTAGGCGCTAAGTTGTTTGTCACAGTCCATTTTCTTCACTCACGCGCCCAAAGCTTCTAAGTATGCAACGTTCGCACGTTCGTTCAGGGGTCAAAGACTATTTTTTTGTTTAATTAATGACATTCCCACGATCCCCTATGATCAATAACTCCGGGGATTGAACCCCCAATAGGCGAATGACCACGGCGCCATTGCATCCTTCTCCTATTTGCCATGTTTATTTAGCCGTCGGGACTGTATATGTTGAGGAAGCGGAGGGTGCTGGCGGCTAAGTTTAGCCTTCCCGCTTTGTTGTTTCCGCGAGTGATTCAGCGAGCGAAACATTAATATCCGGGGACAACCTCACCACCGTAAAAAAAGGTTCCCGCCGTGCTATCAGCTCGTTATGGCGTGATAGGAACCCCCTTGTTCCCATTTTGAAGCAGACTTCAGACAACGCAACTATAATAGACACTTGATTCCCACGATATGCACTCGATTCTGGCAGTTTCATTGCTGTAGAAGAATCCTTCCTATAGTTATAGATACGAAAAATATGCATGCACTTCTTCATTGTTGGAGTTTTCCTAGTCTTTAAAAGCCAAATATAAGACGTGACGTCCGTACAGACACGCGTACAGACAGACGTCTGTCTAAGTCATTATTGGTCCCGGTCACCAAAATGGGCACAATGCATGTTTTGTTCACTGTTACAGACATGATTCACGACGTCCATGGGACAATGGGACCCTTTAGGGAATGACGTCTCTTCCCCACCCCAATTCCTCTCTGATCTTCGAGCTGTGCTCGTCGAAAGAACGCGGAAAGGCTCGTGCTAGCATAACTAGTTTCCGGCGTGTCTCTACTTGGGGCTATATATCGATATACATATTTATCGTTATAAATGTCGGCCGCAAGGTTGTCTTACTATGGGTGAGACAACGGTGCTCCGGAGAATAATGGAGACAAATTTACCGGTTTAGAACCCCTTGTTTCAATGTCGTTGGAAACTAGAGATAGCCATGTATTTCCACCTCGAAAAGTTCGCAGGCTTTTATCTGCCAAACGGATATATATGTACATGGCAGTGTCTTCATTGTGCAAAGACCAAAGTCCATTGATCTTCCGAATCGCCATTTCTTCTCATAGCCAGTCTTCGTGTGCCCATTCATCTTAGGCTGTGAAGTTCACTGGGTGCATGTCAGGTGGTTCGGCCCCCATTACGACACAATCCGTACCATTGAGGGAAGCCACGTCAGCATGTAAACATTCCTTACTATGGATCGCATCATTGAACGATATTGACAGCCGTTCATTCCTAGCGGTCGTCTCTACGAAGTGAGAGACGACAGCTAGGAATGAAATCAGACGGCTAGAAATGAACGGCTGTCAATAACGTTCCATCATGCGATCCCTAGCCTCACGATGAGCAGTCTTGTAATCTTATTCCGGAACGCTCAGCGTTTCTCATATTTCTGGAACACGTTCACGTTTACTGCGGGAATATGTATACAGAGAACAAAAGCACAGCATGTGTCCTTCTTACACTGAAGATCTTTATCTTCAGATTGCACCGAAAGTTCGCTGTCGCGATCTTTTTCGGTTCCGATGCGCTCCAAGACCGAGCCAAGATCATTTTGCATCAGCCGTAAATAACCGATTTAAGCACATTGTTCCACCTACAATCCCAATACATGAATTGCTTGCGCTTGAGGGATTGCAATATGTACATTATCTATGCGTTGTAGGTTTCTTGTGTGATTCAGCGGATATGCCTTCCTCTCATTCGCTTTTTAGCCGTAAATAGCCTATTTACGCACAACTATCCACTACAGTCTCCATACTAATTTTGTTTTTTTTCTTCCGCAAGAGCGATTGCAATATCTGTATCACCTATGCGTTCTCGGCTTCACCTGCACGTCAGAGACTAATAGGGGTTCTAAAATGTTATTAGAACGCATTCGTCTATGGTTTAAATCCTTTGGAGCGGCTGTCTATCGCATGAGTGAGCAAACCGCTCTTATTGAACTAGACGACAGACAAATGTACTATACTATTGTTTTAGAAAGTCTAGAGGTCGACCCTTCCTCATAATCGCTCGTTGCGCTTCTCCCTCCTTCCGGAACACGAAATCAACTTGTCCGACGCCACTCTGTCTGTCCCCTGATGTCTTATTGACCGCGCGCTTCTCCTCTCATCCCGAGAGTAATTCCTGAGCCTGTGTTAAGCGACTTCGGTACTATCCTCATTCTCCTCCTCAGCCCTTTATGTCTATCACGGGTAAGACAACCGCACTGCGGAGAAGAATGACGACAAATTCGCCGATTTTGCGCCAATACTATATAGAGAGTACAGTAATGGAAGAGCGAGCAGAGAGGCTAAAGGCTTCTCTCGCTCTGTTTATTTGTCCTGTGTTGTCTTCTCCGTGGGACGATTCGAGTGTCTTCTCTTCCTGGGATTGTCTTCTCTCGTAAAAGAGCACGGAAGTATCATGGAGTGAAAGACAGGTACGTCACGGACTCTTGCGCCGCAATGGTGAAATGGACACTGCACCACAACGGCGCAAGTGTCCATGGCGCAGTTTACTTTCTCCCGAATCATACAACTTAGTAGAAACTGGACCAGTGTTGGCGTACAATTTATAATAAGTTTTGTAAACGATTAGAAACATGAAGCCAAAAAAGGAAAGTGAAAAATAAACGTCTTTTTCAAAGCGTGTATTTTGGCTATTTTACGATTTTTTCATAGTATAGATCAGCTTATATCTAGAAGGAATATGTCGATGACTGTACATATTAGCGTATCCTAACTGAACTGTTGCTCTAGTCTTTATATATCGTGTGTGAAACATATTCCGCACCGACGAAATAGCACATAAAAATGAGAGACCAGGGTGGCATCCAGGTGTGAGACACGTACTAGGAATAACAGTTCAAATAGTTTGCATAATATATGCCGCTTTTATAAAATCAGTCAGATGCTGACCCGGTTGTGGTTTGTAATGATGAAATATGCGGCCACACATCACATGACAAGGATGACCTGGTCGATTATGCCGATCATCGCGGGGAATCATTCACATTACTCACAATCACACAATACCGAACCACAATCTGTCACGGGCGCCGCCCAAATGGAAACTCATATTTCCGATCTCTGTCAAACCATCGTCATCCTGTATCATCACTCGCTTCAATGTGTCAGCCCCATTGGTTCTAATTGTAAAACGCTCATTTTATCATCATTCTTCTCCGCTGTCTCGTCAACTGTTAGACAACTGCGCAACGGAGACGATTGACGTCAAATTCACCTATTAAGAACCCATTCTGCACCCGTTTTTCTATCGCGCAATCACGACACATAGGTCCAAGGACCAGTAGACTGCTCTTTGGGGTCAATCATCTGAAAAATATCTCTCAAGGAGAGGGGCAGACGGCTCGAACTCGATGTGCACCTTGCCCTGCGCCAAGCAATGCACTTGATTTGCGCCGAGACCAAGTTCACCCCCCCCCCCTTCTGCCCCAAGTTCAACCCCGGGGCGCGATTGATCTTTGTTTATCCTGCTCCTCCTCCCCTCTTCCCTCAATCAACCCTCCTCCTCCTCCTCTCCTCTCTCCCCACTCCATGAGTTCGTATCTCTCTCCTCCTCCTCTCCTCACTCACTCCTCTCGACTCCACTCCTCCTCCTCCTCCCCTGTCATTCTTCTTTTTGCTCTTCCCCTTCCCGAAACCAAATGATCACACTCGCGTTAAGAGACCCTATCACCAAGTTGTTGCTTTTCGTGTCAGGACCACAATTAATGTTTTTCAGATGACCACCACTACCTCAATGTCTGCTAGAGAGCCACTTCATGTTGTGCCCTCGACCTCCGAGGAGGATGACGGCCTCATCGGATTCCAGTACGTCTGGCCTCTGCGAGTCTCGAAGAGGTATGGTTATGTTTCACAGAATGTATATCATCATATATGTATATTGTAGCATTGAAACATATGCAAAATAGCTCTCATTCTGACCTGTTAGTTACTCACTCGTGGTACTTGGCCCAGTTACGAAAGATCACGTGTTAAACATAGTAGCGACCATCAACAAAAGATCCTTATGTCTCTTCTTCGTCTTCTCTCCCATTGTGCTTTCCTCTGTTTTCGACGCCAAGGGCTATGGCAATTGCTTATAATAGCGCACGCGAGCTATCACGAAAACAAGGTCTCGGGGTCCTGGGGCGATAGATACCGTATACCGCTCGCTCCTCGATCAATGATCGGTTGTCACTATCAGTGGAATGCGCGGGGCTACAAATCAATCGATGGAGAGGAAGTAATGTGAAGTGTCAATGATAACGAGTGATGAATTGTCGTCACGCACACCGAAAGCGAATGGGGGACGAGCGCCGGGGTGTCTGCCGTTAGCATTATGATTTCTAAAACGGTTGTAGAGTGCACTCGTCTACGGTCTAAATCTCTTGGAGCGGTTGTCTGTCGCAAGAGTGATGCAGTGTTGTTTTCTATCGCATGAGTGACTCTTAAATTAGTAAATTGACGGTGGCCAAGTGCACCCATCTACTGTTTTGGAAACCCTAGTTACTACTGCAATTCCGGTGAGATGTACAACGTTCACGCGCCTTTGATATTGATCAAAGAACCTTGCGCATGAGAACAAGTACATCATAACAGTGTCATAGACATATTTTGATCCGTGAACAAACTCATCCATCCAATTCCGCGTGCAGTTGTCCTACTCTGTTGAGCTTGATCGAATACCGCTGCGCCATGAACTATGCACCACAACAGTGACAGTTGAGCCGCGAAAAGGCATCCATCCGATTCTACCTTATAGCGCAGTGCACTTGTCCTATTGTGGGGATGTGTGGTGGCGGAAGCGGCGCGTGTGGCCTCTGTCATCATGAATAACATTCCCAGAGTGAATATTTGCGGTAGAAGACACAGTCACATTTCCTCCTGTTTTCGTCTGTCATCTTTCCGGGAACGGCTGTGGTATTTATTATGCGTCCCAGCCAAACTGTTGCTGTTGCATCTATATCTCACAGTTGAAACATATTCTAAAATGTCGAAATAGCACGTAAAAGTGAGAGATCAGGGTGGCATCCAGGTGTGAGATGCGTACTAGGAATAGCAGTTGGAATAGGATGCATAATATTTGGAGGGATGTGCATGATGCGGATGCAACTCTGATTGCATCACATAGCGGATGTTTTCTATCTCCGTATCATATTAGCCACTTCCCGTTTATGTCGTATGTTCAACCACTCGTGATCTCCAGAGAACCGAGCACGGAAATAGTTAGGTGTATCAAAACGGTGCAGAATTCATTCTTCTATCGTCTAATTCACCAACAATAAGAACGGTTGCCTCAATCACGCGGTAGACGATCGCTCCTCGAGACTGTGGCCATAAATGAATACATTATGCAACTGTTTTTAAAACTCTTGTTATCCAACCACTTGCTCGAGTTCACTAGAGAAGCGAGCTCGGAAACCTTGAGGAAGGTGCAAATGTTGTGGTTGTCCCCGCGTGGGCTGTTCGTTCCTGCGGTCACATTCTCCCTGCACAGCTGGTCGCATTGAGTAATGAGCACCGCAATGCAAAGGGGAAGATATTCTCCCTTTCTTCTTCTTCTTCTTCTCTTCGACCCGGTGGAATGATCCATCTATCAGCCGGACTGACAATCGGGTACCTTTCACCATTGACTCTTGACGTCTCTCGAGTCAGAGTCACGGGGAGGAACCCACTCCTTTCATCTCTTCAAGAACACTTCCTGGTTCCCCACTAAGACCATGAAGAGCATCATAGTCCAGGATATTTACTCCATGCAACCATGGACTCTGAGTACAGTACTCATAAACTGAATAATGAGCACCGAATGAATGAATTTCATCTCAATATTAGGGCATACCTACAGTCCTGAATGACTGATCTCATGGAATGAATGGCATAGGGATGACGAGAGAGGATGAGACTGATGCTGGGAGTCTTATTGGTACCTGATTGCACCAAGTCAGCTGTTTGCTCTGCACAGCAGCACAGCTGAACATCAACGAGGCCGAAGAATTGGTGGTGGGGTGAAAGACAACTGCGGAAAATTTAGCAAAAATATAAGAAAACAAAGAGATTTAAAGAAAAGGTGCTAAGAGGCGCTAAACGCAGGCAATGCAAATGTTAAATGCAGGTAAGGTCGTGTAATATCAATTTTATTTTAATCCTCGGAGCCCCGGATAAGCCTAGGAGATGTCAAGACATTCGCTTGAGATAATTTTATTATTATTCGAATTTCCTTGAAGAATTCCAAAAGATGTGTTGACTGTGTCACGAGGTAGATTCTCTCCACATCGTCGACAATATTTTCCTGACTTTTGAAATCATCACTGCACTTGCTTTAATCTTCCTGTTATTGTTTTTAGCAGAAACCCACCGGGAAAGGATCAGCGATTGAAATACAGAATTGGATTGTTTGCCAGTGATAGTTGCAGGCCGCGTGGAATTCGCTCGCATGGCCAACGAATTTATGGGGACGATGCAACTTGCCGAACAGAATGTGTCAGTGATGCTCGGTGCGCTTCGATTTAGCGAACGACTTTTGGACCCACTTTTGTCAATGCTCCCATTCAACCGGTCTTCTATGATGAGTCATAGAGAATGACTCATTGGTGCGCACGGACGAGAATCGGTCGTTACCTACATCGATTGTACTCGTCAAAGAATCTCCTGATCAAGTGTTAAGCATCCACAATCAGGAAATAACAAATGCCCCTCGATTGAGTGTTGTTGATGTGGGCTCGTTTTCGAGAGACAGAGACATACATCCTCCTCCAAGCCTCATCCATCACTAACCGCTTAAGCACTCAGGCCCGGAATGTTCCTTGATGTGCCCAGACTCCTGTTCCGCAATTCCGAGGCATTGAACCAATGCTTCGAATTCCATCCCCTCCGTGCCTAGGATGACGGCAAGAGGGGGGATATTGATCCAGCCAGCATAGCACGTGATTTTTTGATCACTGATGGATTGTTGTTTTCGTCCCAAGCAGGTTCCCAGAGGCTCTGCAACGCAGCCTAAGGACCGATCTGGCTGGAGCAAAAAGGATCTTTAGTTTCACTTCTGCCTTCTCTCCTCCATGTACACGTGTTGTTTGCCCCAGACTTCGACACGTAGACAAAGGATGCGAAATGGTTGAAACGGGGGAAGAGAAACTGCAATTCGCTTCCGCAAACTCCTCGTCTGTTCTTTGTGTCGATGGCAGATGGACTGATTTCTGGGTTATGTTTCCCTTGGGACATGCATTTCGAGGAACATAAACTCTAAACAAAGGAGGCGAAATCGGTTGGCAGATTGAATTGAAACGAGAGGGGAAGAGAACTCGCCCTATTCGCTTCCGCGAAACCCTCTTCTGTTCTTTGCCCCATCTCCATAAACACAAAGTACATACATTAGGGTTTCTGAATCGGTAGTTAAAGTACATTTCTCATTCGTTTAATCCACTCGAAGCGGTTGTTTATCGACACATCAAGACAACACTCGACGGCGGCAAACCTCTATATTGTATACATGCAAGCTGAACTTTTGTTTCCAAAAGTTTAAACACCTTGTTGGCTGCCAGGGTGTTTGAGGCACACCTGGCCACCATCAACATCGTGGTTGCTGAGTCACCGTGTTTGGACTTTGCTCGCACCCCTTTTTCGTGAATACTACCGTATTTACATTCTGCGATCAACACGTGAATGTACCAAATGCGGGGGTCATGGGTGCATTTTTGGCAAAAACAAGGCATTGCTCACATGATGAGCAAAGGCACAGCTGGGCTCCGGCTGCTGTAAATGTTCGTTCCCATAACGGGTGGTTCCTCCATAAAGGAATCTTTGTTGAGTGTTGTGGGGGTCCCCGGGTACCGAGGTACCCAAACAACCAAATAACAGAGGACCCCGTGGTCCTACGACCTAGTATCTGTGGATCAACACCGTTGTTGCTGAGTCACATCATGTGGACTTTGCTCGCGCTCTCTGGCCCTTTTCCTCGTGAATTCTGAGGTATTGATACACCACGGTGCCTTCTAAACATCGACACACGTCGAATAAGACTTATCAGGGGGACAAAGACGTTTGTGCCTTCGTCGTCTATTCTCTGATTGCTCGTTCTATCTAGCCAAACGCCGTGGTAAACAAGATAAGCACCCGGGCTCAAGGGACCATTTCGAACTGAGAGAGAAAGGGGGAGATAAAGGGTAGGGAAGTAGGCAATTCGAGGATGGTATCAAGACGAAACGATTTCTTATCTCTGCATACGTGCAGACGAATAGTGAAGTAGAATGCACTTTGACTCTATCTGAACCTGGACAACCAACTTCTTACAGCTCACAGGATCGCAGAACCGTCTTCTAGACAACGAATTGGGTTACTGTAGTTGGCGAGAGTTCGCAAACGTCGCTCTTAGTACACCGAAAATTCACTGATAAGCGCATGTACGGGCTCGCTTATCGCGCGCATTCCCAGAATAGCACCAGGCAGTGAGTGGAGTGATCGGACGCTTTCGATGCTTGTCTGAGGGGGATTGCATCGTTTAGCGACACTATCACTGTGAGACTTGTTGACGACTTTCGGTGTTATCTTCGATGATTCGATGTACTCACAATTATAAGGGACCAGAAATTGAGGTTGGCAGATATACTGCGAGATCGGTTATGTTTCACGGCAGCAATAAATGGCAAGATAAAGGACCGGTGAAACATAACCGATCTCGTAGTCAATTTGCCAACCCTACAAGAAATCGTATGGGTCAGAAGGTGAGGCGCACTTCTGACATGAGGAAGTGACCGAGGCCCACCCACTCGAGACATCACTGGTTTTTGCGCCTACGACCTGCTGTTCGAGGAGTCGGATTACCACCAACCTGCGCTGGAGAGGACAGGTGTCGGGGCGAACTTGTGATGTGATAAAGTCTGCCCTAGAGGACTGACTCCCCTCTCTCAGGAGAAAAGGGCGTCCGAAGGGGTTCGGGACAAGTGCTACTATTACACAACATCGTTCCTTAGTTCTCCCATCCCATGCTCCCTTCCCTCGAGTTTTCTTCCCCCTTACTAACTGCTGCTGCAGGATGGATTGCGTTGGATCGACAAGAGAGGGATCGAAGAACAAACTGCGCCATGGACATTTGCGCCATAATGGCGCATCGGCACATTTCACCATTACGGCGCAAACGTCCAAAGCGTCCTTGGTGTTTGGCCCGCGTAGAGACCGAACACCTCTCGCAGCAAATCACGGGAATAATTGCGTACCAACAACAAATATCTGCACATTGACGAAAGCAATCAAGCACACGACTAATGTGACCCTAAAAATAGGTACGAAAGACTGCTGCCCCCTTGCTTTACGGTGGCATACGACGAAAGTAGGGTGTCGCATGCGAGTCTTTTAGTGCATTTGTCGCCTCTCTACTCTCAGCAGTGCGATTGGCTATGAAAAGCAAACCTCAGAGGGTAAAGACAGGACGAATGACCCAAAAAGATTCACATGTGACACCCTAGATGAAAGCAAAAATTGCCAAAAGAGAACTGCCCCTTGCTGGAATCGAACCAGCGACCTTCTGTTTACAAGACAGACGCTCTGCCACTAAGCCAAAGAGGCGGACGAGCATGTCCACCCTGAGGGTGATCACAATGCAAAGCTCCTTGACAACATTGAAATTGAACATGTTTTTGCAGATTGGTGACCAACGGGGAGAAGATGGTTCTCAATGTCTCCCTTCCGTTCACGACTGCCCTTCATGGCGTCGGATTCACATGGGTGCTCAAGCTGTGCGACGAGTGCGTCGTTGCGGCTCCCGGTGAGAATGGTAAGGATACTGTAGCACAGGGTGTCCCAGAGGTTCCCAGGTGGAATAGAGGGCATACTGTAGGGTGATAGGGTCTCATAAGAGCGGCATTGCAGCAGCAACCTCCCTGAGACAAGTCTTCCTCTCCATCTACTTCCGTGATGGACCGGCTGATGTAGTTGTTGAAGACGTGAGGTGAGACCACTTTCCTATGGAATACGGTAGTAGGTATCGAATTTTGGGCCGAATTTGAATTTTATCTGCCTGCGTCTTTCATTCATCAGGGAAATGCGGTCGAAAACTCGATCCATATAGGGAAGCCTTAGTTTACTAAATATTTTCATGCGTACAATTTAAAAAAAAACTGATTATTTTCTTAAGATTCAACCTGACTGACCCTCTGACTGGCAAGAATCTGTTCGATCAGCCACTCACTATCGCTTCCGCTGAATTGTCCAAGGTATGGTCCTCTTTTATAGATTGATTCATTACAGTATCCGTTTTACCGTACCGTACCAGCTTTTATCGATTGATTCATTAGAAAGAACCGAATCAGACGTGATTTATAATATGTTTCACCTCGACTACTAGGTTCTGAGTTATGCTGAGATGCATTACATCGATTGATTCATTACCGTATCCTTTCTTAGGGCTGCGGCTGCCCAGTCACTCTGGATGCCGCAACGCAGAATGCATTCACGAAGATGGTTCACTCGCACATCAACAAGGTCATGGACATCAGATGCGACTTCAAGTGAGTTATTTGACTCCTCAATGGGTTATGTTTCACAGCGGGTATATCTTCAAATATATGGTGAAACATAACCCATGAAGTACGCAAACTGCCAATCATAGGCCTATCCTATTGAATATATTACAATTTAAATTTAGAAGTTTCCGGCTATTTTTTCCGCCTCGCAAGTATTTCCGTCCAATTCGTTCTCTGGTTCTTCCGCTAACTTCTTGCACAAACACTCATCCTGTTTCTCACATGTGTTGAGATCTACTTAGTGGGGTTACTGCATCTAATGTGTGCTACTCCCTTGCGATAGTAGTCGTTGATCTGCGACATCTAATTCAGTCCTTGAGTGGTCACATTTTATGCGATTAAGACACGGAAACTCCTCGAAAGATTTTGTGAATATCGGGAACCTCAGCCACCTCAGACAATGACTAATTGTAACACGATCCAGCGTTGCGAAAACGGGGAGCGAAGATTAGTCCATAGTGGAAAACAGACTGGGCGCGAGCGACTTTTGCAAAGCGAGAGTGTAAGAGCGCGTGCTGCTGTTTATGCATGCGACTGCTGGAGATTAGAGTTGAGGAGGTGAACTGCACAACTGAAAATACCGTTGATGATAGGGTTCAACAGCTCAATTAGTGAGGTGAAAGCATTGCAATCTCATATTTACAGGGTCCGATCATCGCTCTTCAAGCCTACCCTCTATCTTCCAGAAGTTGACGTCGCGTACAGGAGTCAGCGCATCGAGAAGTGAGTTTCAACATCTATTGGATTATGCTTCACGAAGGATATATCTTCAATTAAAATGTAGTAGCATTGAAACATAAACCAAAAAGAAGTCTAACTGCCAACCATACTAATGATCATTCAGTGCATGCAAGCAGTTCATCGCGGATGTTCGTGAGGGCCGCGTTCAAATTCCTGCCACTATTTCTGAGGTGCAGAGCCCTGCGTCTGATCGGTGAGATATCTCCTCATTCATTGTTCGTCTAATCAATCGATATGAGGATATTGATTGAACTCATTAACCATAAACTATAATATTACGGTACTCGACTTCAGCCACTCTCCGCCCGTTTTCACCCTTGACGAGGGATCCTCGGAGAAGGAGGCCTTCGCCCACCACAGACGAGTCTTCGTCTTCGGATGTGATCAAGTGGGAATGTTTTTATTATAATTTTATATTATCGAAGGAAAGCTCTTCCAGATCGAAATCACCCTCCCTGATCATAAATACATTAGTCATGAAACACACATCGATTATTTCACTTCTATAGATTAGTAGAGGGGTAGTAAATTACATTCCTCATGATCTAGTCGACTGGGGGCGGCTGTCTGTCGAACGTAGCTGCATCTTTACTACATCATATTTTTTCATCTTTCGATTTATGTAATCGAAAAAGCGAGTGTCAAGCGTAATCTCTCTCCCTGATCAATAATGCCTGACACATACCGAATTTTGAACATTTTCCTGGTTTATACCTTATATCTAATATAAGTGAACGTAGACTCTCAACGAATTCATTCTCCATGAGCATAAATTGCATTCCTCGTGAAACACACTCCGATTTTTTAAAACGGCAATCTCAGATCGAACTCAGTTAACCTCGATTTTGTCGTTTATCCTGTTTATCATAAATCTTAGGTCGAGCGCGAGTGTCTGGCCGAGGGCAAGCCGGGCGATGAGGACGAGCTTCTGAAGCACGTCCGAGCGGTGAGTAACTCAATTTTCAGCATTCTTATTACTCGAGTTTCCAAATATTAGTAGTAAAGCGCATTTATCATTCGTTTAATCCTCTCTATTGATTTATAAGAAGTTACCGTAATCCTTGCAGACGTTCGCGCAAGTCTACTTCACGGACGTGATCGTGAACGAGATCACTTACTTCGAGGACTTCGTCGGATTGATTGAGAGCATCTTCTCGGCACAGATCGCGCCCTTGAAGAGGGCGTGCGAGCAGTACATCTGCAAGGAAGTACTCAACGAGGCTGTGAGTCGATTTTCGCGGACGGTACGTGCATGCTCCTATGTTCTTAGTTTAGTATCTAATCCGAGCTATTGTTGGCAGTTTGACTATTAATATACCCCCTCTGAAACATAACCCAAACAATAGTCAAAATGCCGACCATAATGTCGCTCTTCTGTTCCTAGTTTAGTGTCCAATCCTAACCAATTATCGATTGATATGAGCACATTCGGAATGCCTTCTTTGTTAGATACTAACCCAGACTACGTAGATGATTAAACGTAGAAGATGATTTTTCCTTTTTTTCTTTTTTGTTTCCTATACTAAAATGAATGTTTCCGTTCTAGAACAGCAAGGACACCACGTTCATCAAGAAGATGCTCATCATCGCTGAGCGATTCGGACTCGAGCATCTCAAGGTAATTCCCGGCGTAATAGCTGTTGAAAGATTAGGAATGTTATTTTGGGAAGGTGGAATCCAACTTTGCAACGTTTTCAAAACTATATTTTCTCTAAATAACCAACTATGGAACATATCGTGAAAACAATTTTTAAAAAAAGAAGATTTTTTGACTGTGTTTCACCATTCCCCATATAATAATAGGAAAGTGTTTTTAAACTATGGTTGGCAGTTTGACTAGGTTTTCGGATATGTTTCACCGTGGCTACATGTATTGAATTTATAAGAGCTGTGAAACATATCCGAAAACGTAGTCAAACTGCCAACCTTATTTTAAACCCAATGTTGTTGCAGGCAGTAGCCTCCGGAGTGCTCGTTGACCTTCTCCTGGCCGACTCTGGATGTGATGATGAACAGATTGGAGAGATGAGGGATGAGCTGAAGCAGATGGCCAGCGAGATATCCACGTGAGCTTTGAGCGTTCTTGGGGTAGAGTCTGCGTCAAGAGCAATTCCAACTTCCCAATCTCTTCCGAACTGTTGCCTCTCAACCTTATAGGCAACAGGCAACCACCCGGAGGAGAATGAGGAGGTTCGAATTGTTCATGACTCCACTCTATTCACGACTGACTGTCTGGTCTCTGGGAGAGTAAACAAGTCAACCCCCCCCGGTGCCACTATTACACCTATTGACGTAGTGGTCTTGATTCATTGGAACTGGGTTCTAAGGCCCAGAAGTTTTCCCGGAATCAGATAATTTTCCACCACAAGTGTTTCCGGATAGTATGCGAGATTAGTTATGTTTCACGAAAGATATATCATTGGGGATATAGGGTCCGTGAAACATATCCCATTCACTGCGATTCAGATCCTGCGAGAACCTCGACCAGACTTCGGAGGACGCCCTCGTCGGCTCCGTAGTGGACGAGCTGCAGTCCCTCGCTCAACGCATGAGGCGCGTCTCGCTCTCGCACTCCCCCTCTCTCGGTTAGTCTCATTCGTCGTGGCTTAATTATTAACGGACGGTTAATCAGACAACCCTCCTCCAGTATATTGGAGCATGTAGCATGCACATTTACACGTAAGTTATCCGAATACTGGAATACTTGCTTGACAGTTTGCCTATGCATTGAAAAAATGTTTTTAAAAAATAAATAAAATGCATAGTCCCAATAGAAAAATGGTTGTGCATGCATGGTCGCATGGTGCATCAGCCCTGTATGTATACAAGCGAGTTGCCCAAAGTAAAGTTCCTGAATTTAGGTTCAACCTCCTCCACTCCTCCCTCGTCATCCTCTGTTACTCCTACAAACTCGGCTGCTCACTCACCGGCCGCCGTTGACTCTCCCCGTCCCTTCGGAGGCGACGCCTCCCCCTCGGCCTCGCGATTCAAGCGCGTCGCACTAGATGTAGGATAACTTCCTTGGTTTCGGCGTAGAGTGGAGGCCGTTGACAGTTTGAAACCCGTAACGGTTATGTGTCACAGAGGGTATTCAAACTGCCAACCATGCCAGGCCATCAAATACTCGCACTTATTCGTTCGTCCAGTGTTGGTCTCCACTCTATTTTTCATGCACACAAGCACTATAGTTTTCGTCCAGGCACATTTCACAAGACAAAAAAGACTTTACTCATCGTCAATCAGTTGTTGCGAATGACAACTGTGCACGCTGTAACACAAAAAAACTCCAAATTCGCTACAAAACTGCCAAATTAAAATATTGGCAGTTTTGGAGCGGTTTTGGCGGTTATTATTTTGTGTGCGGTGGCGCAGTTCTCATTTGCTCTTGTCCGGCACGCTCTAATATCTGCTTCATTGCAGACGATTGACGATTCTTGGTACGTGTATCCCGAGCCACCACCGTCCGTAGCCAGCAGACGAGCCAGCGGCAATAGTAGCACGAGGCTCCTGCAATGTTGAGTCCATTCGAGACTATGACTGGATGTCTGTTATGGGTTATGTTTCAATGCTATTATACATTTGCTGATATACTCTCTGTGAAACATAACCCATAAGGAAGTCAAATTTCCAGCCAAACTCGAGATACTAATAATCACATTACCCCCTTAGAAATCAGGAAGGCCCAAACACAAAACATTTGCAATTGTAGCCATCTCGTGTAGGAGACTAAGTATCGTTATTGTTTCAAACAAGGCCGCCTGACGGATTACGGTATTTGTTGTAGACATCACATCCTGTCAGAAGGCCTTAGCACGGCGCGCGTATGCGCAGCGCGTTCGTGCTTCCCTTTTTCAAATTGTCCCACCACGACTGTTCCAGTATACGGTAACCAGCCAACGGAGCGCAAATCCATACCGCTTCTTTCAACCCCCATTCTATTACGCGACGGTGCATATGGCTCGCTTCTTTTCTGTTGTCGTGTAGAATCCTGTTCTCTTACGAGTTTCGTTCCGTTTTCTGAAGGACAAAATGGCTTCTGTCCAATTTGGCCAATCAAAAACCTCTCTTCCGAAGCCATTTTGTACTTTGCCATTTGTAACTATATAGCAATAACGAACTGTCCATTGCAGAAAGAGCATGTATAGTGTACATAGAACCAGGGAGCTCGTGAATCGATTGTCCTCAGCTCTTGCATGCTTCACTTGTACTTAGTCAAGTTGAGGACAAATCTATTGCATGCCCTTGGCCATTCTGTTAGGGTGAACGACTTGAGCGCCATGGACAATTGCGCCGTCACTCGAACTGCGTAAGCGCACATTTCACCACTATGGCGCAAATGTCCATGGCGTTCTTGTCGTCCATCCTGTCGTTCTGTTAGCAGTCCACTGGTGTAGCTCAGTTGTTGTTAGCCTTCTTCCTCCCAGACCGATGTTAGACGATTCGAGATGTACTTCAAATGTAGAAGACGTTTGTGAGACTTGTACCCCTGTTCGTGTAGCCCAAACTGTCTACAGGAAATTGCGTTTCAAACCTCTTCTTGTTCTTCCTTAGAGTTGAGTTCCGTCCAAGGTTGGTAGTTTGACCGTATATAGAAGCCCTGAAACATAACCCAAAAAGGAGTCAAACTGCCAACCGTCTTATATATACAATTGCATTGTATTCTCACACACATGACTATGATTTACTCATTTGACGAGGTTTGCCTGTACTTGCTTTTTCAATTTGGGAGAGCATTCTCGGAAGTTTATAATCCCTGTCTCTTCCTATTCCACGGCTGTCCCTGACAGCCCAAGTGCTCAAAATCAGCAAATTTGCCCCTGTTCTTCTGAAACATAGACTATAGGGTTGGATTGGTTATGCTTCACGGAAGCTATATACCCGATTGCCAACCCTATTAGACTGGTTCACCTGAACCCCAGGCAGATTAGTTGATTTAAGCCTTGTTTTCATATTATGACAATGGGAACACTTCCGCCAGATTGCCAACTCCCCCTTCCCCTCTCCATTATTATTCCTCGTCTACAATATGTATGTACACTTTGTGCACTCGCTGTTGTTCATTGGCTAGATTAGCGTTTTCCTCGTTTCCACTCATGAAATGCTGCCTGGTGTTTCCACATATTATACTGCTTCGTTAATAAACTATCCTCCTGACACAGTGGTCAAGTGGTTGTGGGGCACATCAAGATGGGAATAAAGTGATCGCGGGTTCAATCCCGCCAGTGGTCAGTGGTTCGCTGACGTCAGAAGATCGGCCGGTCAAGTGGGCAAGAGGCAGCAGTAATTATTCATAGTGGCTGTAACACAGGTCGTTTTACGGTTATTACTTGCATACAGGGTCAAAAGATTGTGATCTTGGCTAGGACTACTCGAGAAAAGACGACGTTCGGTTATTGTTCCCTTAGTTGAACGACGGAATTTGGCCAGAACTTTGGGGCCGCGGTGGCGCATCGAAATCGCCCTTCAGGTGCTCGGCGAATTTGCATGCAAATGAGCACTGTGTTGAGCAATATCGTCATTTTTCGTCTCATCTCTCTCATTGTTCCACTCTCTGACCAGCTAGATACTGTATGGATCGAGAGATATTAGGCCATGACTCCATTGCTATCGGTTCTACCCAATGGGGGCCCGGTGTCTATCGTCTCCTCCGACGGCCTGAAGGGCGCGAAGAGAGGCGGAGTGATTGGCTGACAATGCACTCGACTGGGTCACTCTTGGCCGAGTTTTGAGTTTAGGATCTGTCGGCCTAGCACCGTGGACATTTACGCCATGCCCGTGATTTGATGACGCGTCTGCACTTTTCAGTGCATTGGCGCATACTCTGAGTTTCTCCCACGCGTATGTAATTTATAATGTGTTATACAACTGGATACACTATCGTTATCAAAACATGCCACATTTGTTCCATGTATGCGGCGCGTGAAACACATTACTCGATCCCAGTGAAAGGTTCAAAAATGCCCGATTGTGCCATCTTTCAATTGTGAAACATATCGAAACGCTCACTTTGTCGTCGTCACCCAGCTGCCTTTCGTTGATTCGAACCTATTCGTGAAATGGACACTTTCGCCTTGATAATGAAAAATCCATCACTAGTATGGCGCAAAGGTCCATGGCGCTCCAGTCTTTCATCCTATACTTCACTGGGGAATCGAATATGGATATATATACATACATCAAACGGAAGAAAGATCATTTTCTTGGAAAATAAAGAAATTAACTGATGCGCATAACTACATTTTTTTTATTATTGAATTCGACCATTGTTTATTTCATTCCTGACGCGTTGACCGTGAAGCTTACGTGAATTTGACGCGTTTTCACGACTATTCGCTACATAATCATCCAACATCTCATTACGTCTTTCCGGCCTTATATAGATCAGCAAAGCCACTATTCGTAAAGATTCGAGCCGATAAGTTGTCTCGTCTAGTGCTTGTTGACATAATTGAATGTTTGCGATTTTCCCGTTTATAATACTTGGAAAATGCCCTAAATTATGGGTGAAAGTTTCGGAAAAGTGCATGCATGTCAATAATGTCCATATGCATTTGCCTCTTCTGCCTCTCCGTCCCTTTCCTCTATACTTCCTACATTGCCCTAGTCCCACTCTTCCCTCTATATTTTCAATTCACCGCTGAATCCGAAATGAACACATTCTCCCCTCTTTTGCCTCTTCCCTCGCCTCATTCTCCATGGTCGCCTTTTAGCGGACAGTAACTGGCCTAACTGTATTGTTATTGTGCCTTTCCCTTCGATAACCAGACTAGGGTTCTCAAAACGGTAATTTTATGCATTTCTCATTCGTCCTATCTCCACGGAGTGCTCATCGCTACGTTCGATAGACAAGCGCTCCGCAGAGGTTAGCTGAATGAGAAATATATAAATTTGCCGTTTTCTATCTTTCGATTCCCCTCTTTGGCCAGATTTCCTTGAGTAATGTGACCCGAATCATGCTCGAAAAGCAGCCATATTCGATTACCTCAATTTCAAAGTGTACAGTCGAATTCACTTTTTCTGCCACCAAATCTGCTAGTTCTATAATAGCTAAGTGAAGGCGATGGATTAGAGCACGTAGAAATTCCCTTACGGTTTCTTTTTTTGTAACGGATGTCCTCAGTCCACAAACAAAGGAACTCTTCTTCCTTTGTTGATTCTCACCTATCGTGACACTTTTCAGACCCCCGTTCAGTCAGTAATGTTTGCTGAAGAAGTCATGACATCAAGGGAAGAACGGTGCATTTCGAACGTTTCTTTTCTCTTGATGTATCGACTATTGTTGGCAGTTTAACTGATTTATGGGTTATGTTTCAAGGCTTTTTTGAGCTTATATTCAACCTAGAATCGATCATAAATGCCGGGTGTGAAACCAGCGAACACACTGCTGCACTAAATACTTCTGTTGTCGTTTATAATAGTCGTTCCAGAGATGAATTTTCTGCATTATCACCCTGTTAGTAGTAGCGCGGAGGCAATGAACAATGTCAGACCAACGCGCTCTCATTCAATCTCCCTTCTCTTTTATAATACGAGCGGCAGCTCTCTGCTTTGATCATGAACACATATTCATGGACATTTGTGGCGGCATAATACAATCGTTTGTTATCGCCTCCATCCTAGTCCACAGTGCATATTATTATCTCGCTGAGCACTACGGCTATGCGTTAGTGTTGACAGTTAGTATGCGCAATCAGTTATGTTTCACGGCTCCGATATATCACAGATATAAAGCTTTCATGAAACGTAAATGATATCGCACACAAACTGCCTTCCATATTATGCGTTCTTCGTTCTTTCATCTACCAGTTCGTTCAAACACAAAAAGACTCTCATTGCTCATCTCCCTTGCTAGGCACAATTACATTTTAGCGTGCGTGTGTAGGCCTCCAATTTCACTTCTTTTCCTCTCCAACGAACGAACTCTCCTTTGTTGTTATTCCAATGTCATGTGAGGTACTAGGCATGATTACTTGCCGAGGTGCACCTGGTGGCCAAACCGGTAAACTACAGTACTAATCCCAGTTCGTCTACATATTTGATTATTCATAACTCTGTATAAATCCTAAGTAGTCGTGAAAACAGTAGATCCGTTAATTTGACAAGGAGGAGGATCATAGGAGATTTGATGCTATGATTGTCAGTTTGACTGCATAATGGGTTATGTTTCGAGACTACTATATATTTGAAGATACATATAGACTCTGTGAAACATAACCCACAACATAGTCAGTCGGCCAACTATACTTGAGACAGTCATCCTAGTTCCTTGGAATTCATCAAACAAAGCGATTCTCATCTGAATCCTTTCATTTCTTTCGGCGGCGCAATCAAAACAATCCCGGCTACAAAAACGATGGGGGTATCGGGTGAAAACAATTGTACTATGATCACTTGCGCCATCATTCTCGGAAAATCTGAAGGCGCATCCTTCCTTTTCACCATTACGGCGCAAATATCCATGGCGCTAACCCGGTGTAGCATAGCCATAAGGTTTGCTATGAAGATCGCATTTCTATAGCAAACAGGCTGCTTGATTCCACTGATCGCATGCCGCAATAAACAACAATCTTCCTCGGGCTAATTCTCTTTTCACCCTCTCTCCCTACCCTTTCCATCATCCGTCTCTCAAACAATGGGAGGTCCCCTACTAACCGTTTGTCTAGTCGTATGAAGCAGATACTCGGAGTATACTGCCCCATCTTGCATTATTTCAAAGGGCTGGGTGAATATTTGGGGAATTTAAGCTTCAATTCTTAGAGTTGAAGCTTACATCAAAGATCAAAGATCATTGTATATCACCGCTGGCAAACGGCGTTTGTCTTCTCCAATGATTGATTATTTCCTTTCATTTCGCCTTGTTGTGTCTTCGTCCGGGGAAGAATGCCAACTCGTGGATGATCGATGAGCAACCATTCTCACAATCAGACAGCTTCACACAGAAAATACTGACATTTCCCCTCACAATTCAGTATAAACCTGCCAATATTAGCGGTAAAATTGTTAATATTGGCAGTTTGAAACTGAATTGTGAGGGGAGAGGGCAATAATTTTCTGTATGTTCCGAACTCTTGGTAAATACTATCGCTGGATTGTATAAAAGTATCTAGAGCCAATCTACCATCCAGCGATATTATCCACCAAAAACGGTGTTTTTGTCTGTGTGTTTCTCACATGTAGTTGAACAATTTGTTGATTAGGCCATTTCCCGTATTTATCTTGCTGCGTACAATTTCTCACGTGTATTTCCTTCTCAGGTGTAGTTACAATTACAGAAGAAAGCACTCTCATATTGGTTCTTGGTACAATCAACATCGAGAAAGGAAAGCCTGGGTACGTTTCGCTTCTCATACATATTTACTAGGGGTTCTAAATCGGTAAAGTTAAAGTTGACATTCTTCACTGAAGCGTTGTTGTCTATTCCCTGATGGCTTGACAAATTCGCCGATTTAGAACCCCTAATATTTACCTTGCTAGCCAAAACATGATTGAAGCCTTTGCTTTGGCAAGAACACACAGGGTCACGTTTCAATACCGGAAGTGCATGTATATCGTTTCAATGGAGCTAATGCAAAGAAACATGACACTTAGAATTGGTGGGGGTTCTAAATTGGTCAATTGTCGTCATTCTTCTACGCCACGCTGTTGCCTAGCAGGGCAGAAACAACAGCTTATTGTCAGAGGAGAAGCATGACTACAAAACCCCTGAATTAGGGATCGCTTTTGGAAATAAAGTGCAACTTTTCTGTCTGTGCGCATTGGTGACTCATTCTCGCTCATTCGTCATAGACGACGACCTGTCGGAATGAGAGGATAGAGAGTTGTGTTGCACATATTTCGGAAAATTCGCTCCCTACCCCTGATAATTAGTTTAGTGTGAATTCGTGTTGTCACATTTCCTGAGCATTCAAACCAGAATTTTTGTTGATTATGAACTTTCAGTGCATGCCGTCGGCAGCGTTCCTTGAGGGCTCGGGCCCTGTCCCCACATCACCCACTTCACCTACGGGAGCCTCTTCGATCTCCTCGGATACAGCCGCCTTCAGATACGTCTGGACGGTACGTGGTCGCATCCGCCTCATTGGCTCAGTGGCAGATCGTCTGTCTAGTAAACAGAAGGTCGCTGGTTCGATTCCAGCATGAGGCAACAAATTTTGCGATTTTACATTTCGTTCTTTTCAGTTGAATGGTAGGGTGTCGTAAATGGGACTATAATATATTGACAGTCATCAAAACTAGTGGTGGATTCGTGCTGAAGAAAACGATCGGGCGATTATAGACGCAGACGAAAAATGGTGCACTTTTGGACCGACTGTCAATATAGTCCCATTTACGACGTCCTACTGAATGGGCTTTACTGACTTTTCCATGTGACATAGAGTCCCTACTCTGAGTCTTACTACTCTGATTCTACTCTGAGTCTTTCGTCGCGGGCGGTCACCTCCTCCTTCCTCCTACCCCCATGTCTCGGAATGGAATCCTCCTCTAGAAGGGAATAGCCAACCACGAGGAGTATGGCTACATAAGGAACGTCTCGATCAAGGATTCAACACTCGGTCTATTTTCTTGGGAGGACTCACTACAGAGAAGAATTGCGACGGAATGTTTATGACTAATCGAAGACTGCCCTTGATCCCCAGAGCGTATGCTCTGACACGGATAAATATTGTATTATTGTATAGAGTCCCTTACGTGAATTCGACAAATTGACCAATTAAATACGTCACTGAAACTTATGCAAGTGTACCTGCGGGGATAATTTTTCAGCGTGTTGGGTACGTTGCACGTGATAGATCATGACCGAAATGGGAACCAAACTAGAATAAATCAAATTGAACATACAAATGAAAGGAAGGCGGCTTGCACCAAAGACATTTGCGTCAACATAGCGAATTGAAATGCGCCATCGTCCCAGGCGTCTCATGGTGCAAGTGCTCATAGCACTATGATGTCGCGAATTTCGACGGAGATCGTGTGTTCACCAGTATCAACAATGCGTATCGAATAGGGTTTCCACAAATCAATAGTAAAGATGCATTTCCCATTCATCTAACTCACTCGCAGCGGTAGTATATTGCTCGCTGCGCGGAGATTAGACGAATGAAAAATGGTCTTTACTATTGGTTTATGTTTAGAAACCTTAGGTAATATCTCTCATTCTTTGCAGGTTCGAGTCAACGAAAGGCAGTTGGCTGACGACGACAAAGTGAGCGTTTCGATATGTTTCACAAAACGAAAGATGACACAATCGGGAATTTTTTGAATTGGGGCAGAGTAATGAGTTTCACACGCCGCATACATGGAACAAATGTGGCATGCTATGATATAGTTGCCATATCCTTTTCTATAATACGTTTAAAAAATACATACGCTTGGCTGAAACTTCGCTGTCGAGTTTGCGCCAATGTACTGAAATGTGCACACGCGTCATGAACTCCTCGGTAGGTATCACATTTCGGAAAGTATGTGCATCATTTGTCGTCTCTACTCATCGGCAAGCGCTTGTTTATAACAGTTAAAGACACCCGGTACTCGGCGAGTAGAGACGACAAATGATGCACATACGTTCCGAAATGCGATGCCTAGTCACCAGCATGGTGTAAGGGTTCATGGTGCTCTTGGCTTTCAACCTAAATTACGGTTTCAGTGCATTCTGCACGTGTCGCCCAAGATCGCCACAGTGCACGATCATGTCTCTTTCCAGTGGAATCTGAGAATACACGGAACGAACGGGAAGGTAATTGCCTTCAATGACGTATATCAAGGACTAAATAGGGACGTCCCGGTGATAGACATGCAGGATTTAGCCTCTCCACCAGGGTTGGCAGTTTGTATACGAAATTGTTTATGTTTCACGGAAACTATAACTTTCAAGATATGTAACATTACAGATTTCGCAAACTTTAGTGCCCACAAACATAGTACAACGGTATTGAACGAGATGACACTGAGAAAAAACTGAAATATCACGTTGATGAATGGCAGTACCGGCACCAGTGACAGCTAGTACGAAGCTGTAATTCATCAATGCGATCATTACAGTATTTTCATATGTGCATTGGTGCTACTGCATTGGTGAGACTTGATTGACGCACACCCAATATTTGCAGCTTGACAGTGACGATGAGGCAGATATCGATGAGAACGGAGAGCCATCCGCTCCCATCAACTACGTGGCTGTCGAGCTGTACTTCATCGATGGACCCGTGAATCAGGTAGGAGTTAAGGTTTCCAGAACAGTACTACAGTACATTTATCATGCTTCTAGTTTCTGCGAAGCGGTTATCTCTACGTTTGACAGAAAATTTCTTCGATTTTCTTAGACGAATGAGAAATCGACACTATACTACATATTTTGAAACTCAATTGGGGGGGGGGGGAGAAAAGAGAGTAATGGAAATTTGTGCTAAAGTGCCGAAATTTCCATAATTCCGCGCCCAAT
>JACMIF010000133.1:0-11662 GCA_014805445.1 Diplogasteroides magnus | reverse complement strand
TCGGATACTGGGTCATTTGCAAGGACGTCAGGCAAATGAGGCGCGATGCGAATGAAATAGCTTGCGAAATGAAGAGACGCCAGTGAAAGGTCAGAATCATTTGCCTGACGTCCTTGCAAATGACCCAGTATCCGAAATTTTCTAAGTCTTTGCCATATCAGGGTATCGCCCTGGGGCCTACCACTTTTTCTTCTGAGAAAAATACTGTAAACAGATTTGGGTATGGAGATTCCAGAATCGTTCTTATCTCATCGACCATAGGGAAAAATTTTCTCAGGAAAAATCATAGAAAGTTGAGAAATGCCATAAATTGAATATTACATTACCTTACAACAGAATTCTATGGCAATATCGTTCATGTGGCCTCTAACACGTCCGAGCATTGTCGCAGGGCCAAAATCAACAGTAAATGGGAAAATGATGAAAATGCCCTAAGGGCATATTAAATCAATGGAGCATTATCATGGAAAATGAAGCAGACCATCGTGATCAGCGTGGTCGATATAGTCAGGAAAAAGCGTTTTCCTCGCGATATGCGACTACTGCTGTAGCAGTGGTTGTTTCACTCTCTGAGAAGATTTGTGATATACACAACATTTGACAAAGTGCCAAGTCGAAAAGAGCAAAACGGCATCTCACTTGCTGGATTTTTTTCTTATATTACTAAGCAATAAATCATGTTCTAGTCTAGGTTTGACCAATTATGAATGGTTTTCATTTCAAATACATTGCGTAATTAGTACCTCCTACATCTCGTCGGAGCGGCCGTCTCTCAATTCGAAAGACGATCGTCCGGAAGAGATTGGGGAGTTGGAAATTCCATAATGCGTTCACTATTACATATGAATTACTAAATGATATTGCAGGTGGACTTGCGAGCAGTAGTAGGCATCATGCACAAGGACGCCACTTCAGAGGACAGAAACAAGACAATTGTGGAAGAGAGTGAGTTGCAAGGATGGCAGTTTGAATGCGATATCAGTTATGTTTCACGGAAGTTATGTAATTTTGATATATAGAGTCAGTGAAACATAACCGCTTTCGAATGCAAAATTCCAACCATTGTGTGTTGGCAATACTTGACTCTTTCACATCCAAGGAGTTGTTCGAAAACTGAATATTCAACTGCATTTTTATGATGATCCCAATAAAATCTCGTACCTACTACACCTAAAAGTCGGTTGTCCCGCTACCCGGCGTCGGTCGGACGGACCGTAACCCGGGCCGTGGGACAACCGACTTGTAGAGTAGACTATATTCGTAACCGTGGATGCTGTTTTCAATATGGAAAATCTCACAGGAAAATCGCTCAAAATGCAACGAGGACAAGGACATGAGTTAACGAACACGGACAGAGCTGAAGTGTCCGACTATATCAAGGTTAGAAATTCTCGAAGGACACGAGTGCCATGGACATTTGCGCCGTAATGGTGGTGCGGAACAATGTCATGATCATGGCGCAAGTGTCCATTTTACTGTAACGGTTCAAACAAGTTGTCTTTCACCAATATATCAGGGTCGGAAATTCTTTAAATTATTATAGTCTGAGAGAACAAGGCAAGATTGTCTTATCAGTTCATTTTGAGAATACATTGTTTGTGTGAAACACATCTTTTATTCAGAACAATGTCGGCAAGCTGATTCGTCTGTCAGTGCTGATCAAAATGGACGCGAAACTCTTTGACCCATTCACCTACCTAAACACAGGTACAGTATACCCCCACCATCATCAAACTGTAAACGCTTCAGTCCTCCCAACTCCCACGGATTCCTTCCTAACAGCCAACTACAACGCCCGAGTGAACTCCAAAGTGTGGCGTCGCCGATCACGCAAGTATGATCTTTCCCTTATCCGACTGCCTCATTGGCTCAGTGGCAGATCGTCTGTCTAGTAAACAGAAGGTCGCTGGTTCGATTCCAGCATGAGGCACAAAGTTTTTGCTTCCTTTTGCAGGAAGAGCATCGACGGGAAGATTAGCAAGAAGCAAAAGGGAGATTATGACGCGAGGTAATAGACCTAATAGACATCCTTTGTAAATCGATAAAGTAGATTGATTGTCGTGTGTACTGTAAAACATTTAATCACAGGTGTAGGAAATGATAATATAATCTTTAGATTCCGACAGGTATTGGAGCAGGAGGAGCGTATGGGAAACCTCGACAAGTTGCGACCGTCCATGGCTGCCGTTCAAGTAAGAGCTCAACCGGATGTAAAGCAAGGGCGTCATTGACATTTGCGCCACAATGGTGAAATGGACATTTGCGCAGCTATAGTGACGAGAACGATGGCGCATCTGTTCAATCCACTATTGCGGCTCAAAGGTTCATAGCGCTCGTTTCTTATGCACATTCAAAGGATGATGAAAACACTTCTCCATGCAGGCCATAGAGAAGTAAACAAAGTGAAACATATTAGAAAAATCGTTCTGTTATTTGGTTGGTAGATGACTATTTTATGACTTAGGCTTCACAGACTGCTAAAACGGTAGTGTAGTACATTGGTCTGCCGTCTATTTAATTAAGATCGGTTGTCTCACTCATGCGATATACTAAAAATAGACGAATGCACTATACTACCGGATTAGAACCCCTACTACTAACCATATTGTGAAACGGTTGTTCCTGTACCTAGGCACTGCAGGCGTCATCCTCTCGAAGAGCTTCGGTGGACACTCTGAGAGAGCACTGTGAGGCCGCGCCTGATCATCAGCACCTGTTCAAGAAGGTTAGTTTGCTGTGTTGGCAGAGGGAATTCCATGCGTGCATTCCATCTATGGTTGGCAGTTCGATTGCGAGACCGAATATGTTTCACGGTAGCAATAAGTGTCCAGATTAAGGATCCGTGAAAGCATAACATTGCTCCATTAGAACTGTCAACCCAAATTCCATTTCCCTGTGGTCTCTATCGCACGGTCATGTCTGTGCGCCGGATACGACCGACTGAATTAGAGCCCAAAGAGACGGAATGCACAGTGGGATTCACTCTGGCAAGAGTCTTGGCACAAGACTATTAGTTTGCGATAGCGTTTGTAGGACAAAGTCAAATTTCATTTTAGCTGCTCATTGCGTGCTGCGACGGCTGCGAACGACGCCGTGCTTCCGTCTCGGATAAGCTGGACACGATAGATGATGACGTAAGGGGTGAAAGATGAGAATGTCATGGACCCTTGCGCCACAATGGCGAAAAAGAAGAACAATGACGGCGCGACTATCAATTTCACCCTTATGGCGCAAATGGCTTCGGCTGGCCTTTCACCAGACGTGTTGTTGATAATGCCATTTACAATAAGCAGTAGACCAAAGCACAGAGCGACGAATATCACATTGTCATTTCACTAACCAATAGGAATTCGCATGTTCAAATGCTTCCAGGGCTTTCGACGGACAATTTCAAAGATGACGCAATCATAGATGACGTCATATTACATGTTCATACAAGACAAAGACTGTTCAGTGCTGTTCCTCCGATGACGACAACGACGGCAGCGACAACGACGAGCCCGAGAGCTTTGAGTGCCGAGAAACGGACAAGGAACACGTTCACGACGTGAGAAATAGGGTTTCCAAAACGGTAGCAAGGTGCATTTCTCTAATCAACTCGAAGCGGTTATCTCGATGGAAAATAGAGACCGTGACTCAGATACAGCCGGTCAGTTCTAGCCGTCTAACTTCATTAATAGCCGTTGTATCTGCGAACAGATCTGTCAATTAACGGTCTCTAATGAAAATCGCTCAGCGGGAATTAGACGAACGAGAGATTCACGTTACTACCGAATTATTCCAGAAACCCTTGCGAAAAAGTAATTATTTATCGAATTCTCCACCTTTTCTTGGTCCCTGTGTCCTTTACGAATGCATAAAACAAAAGGAGAAATTTGGCAAAAAGAACTGCCCCTTGCTGGAATCGAACCAGCGACCTTCTGTTTACAAGACAGACGCTCTGCCACTAAGCCAAAGAGGCGGATGGAAGAGGGTGTCCTACTCTCGCTCTTGTAATGGAGGGGAGAGCAACCGAACACCTCTCTCTCTCTCTCCCTTCGCTGTTATCTGGGGCAGTGGGTGAAAGGTGTTGTGCGGAACCCCTCAAGAGTAGGGAGAATGAGTTCGAAGGAGGAAGGAACGTTTCGAAATCGCAAGAAAGAACAAACCACTCGCTCACGTGTATAGAACAGAACAAGTTGATATCAACCACACCTTCATGAACCCTCACCCCTTTCCTTCCCATTACTCATTCGAACGGGTAAGCAATAGGAAAGTGAAAGCAAACATGAGTGCATTTTTCAATCGTCTAATTCCCTCGGTGCGGTTGTTTTCACATGTGATAGGCGACCGCTTCGAGGGAATTAGACATCAGAAAATGCGCTTCTGCTTGATTTCCCTACCTTTGGAAACACCTGATAGTAAAAATTCCCCAAAGCCACATATTATACAAAATCGTATGTTACGGAAAGAGCTTAGGCTGCAGAAAACATAATAGAACATTTTCAGCTTCTGGCAAACATGTACTTCGAGAAGGTGTGTTTACCGCAGATGGAGTACGTTGAGGTGAGAATATAAGCTGACTAGGAACTAAGATTGGCAAATTGACAACTTTTTGACTTATGTTTCAACGCTAGCATGTATTTGAAGATATAAGTTCATGAAAAATAACCCGTAAAGTGGTCATTCAGCAAACCATTCATGGCACTAGGGTTTCTAAATCGGTAGTTAAGTGCATTTTCCTTTCGTCCAATACAGTTGGAGTTGTTGTCTTTAAGAGGAATAGATTACTGCACTAGTGTATTTACGGACTGGGGTTCCAAAACGGTAAATCTATTTTTAATTATTCCAAACAGAAAAATTCGTCTAAAACATGCTTATCGCTGATCATGAGAATATGACAACAATTTGAAACTTAACAATTTTCAGGACTTCATTGACCTCTTGATCGACGCGGAGCTGAACGATTTGCCCGTGCTCAAGAGAGCTTGCGAGAGATACCTCTGCGGAGAGCTGAATACGGTATTCCGTTCGGGACTCTTTTATATGTGATAGGGTTCCCTAACAAGAGGTTGAACTGAATACGGTATTCCATACGGGACTCTTTAATATGTGACAGGGTCTCTTAACAAGAGGCTGCGCTGAATACGGTATTCTATTCGGAGCTCTTGTATTTGTGATAGGGAGTCTTAATAAGAGGTTGAAGTGAATACAGTACGATATTCCATTCGGGACTCATTGATATGTGACATGGTCTCTTAACAAGAGGTGCTTATTGTAGAAGAAGGACCTCCTGACGTCGCTCCTACTCGATCTTCTCTTCATCTCAATCGTCTTCAACCTCAACGTCATGAAGAGCATGACGCTGTCCGAATTGAGCACTCAGGTCTGGATAGTTTACAATACAATAGAGTTCAAGAGGATTTAGTGACCCTGTCAGACCTTCTGAATGCGTACAGAAATGCTAACTGTATTCAACAGTTGATGATTGGCTGATTGCGGCCCTGATACTGCTAAGTCGATTTTCACGGACAAAGAATCGGAAATGATTGATTCTGATGGGCTAGCTGTAATCGATACAGGAATAATAAGAGTACAAGACGGTTTCGTACTCTATGACTACCGATATTTACTAGTGGCAACTTTCACACTCAAATTGGGGACTGTCAAAATTAATTTTAATTAAAGATGTTGTGAAACATATTTTTTCAGGAGCGCATGGCCGAACTGAGAAGGCCCGACGAGCTGATGGAAGACGAAGAGTTCAAGTATGTCTCGATTTCTGCTCCTTTTGAACTACCGTAACCTTTTCCAGAAAACTCGACAAGCGGATACGGTCCCTCTCCGATCGAAATTTGATTGAACTTATCGAGCAGTGCGCATCCTTTGCCGACCAACGGAGTCGCGTTCAGACAATTTTTTGCCCCCATTGACCTTATCTAGCTCGTGTATTTCAGGTATTATTGGTAGTTTTATCCACTTTATGGGTTACGTTTCAAGGCTACAATATATTTGAAGATATACCATCTGTGAAACATAACCCATAAAATAGTCAATTGTCAACCAAAATTTCAAATAAACGAGACTCGTAGTCTCTAATTGTGATTCGGCACATATTGTTGTTGAAATATTATTTCACACTCAAACATTAAGTCAGCCTTACGATTTTTAAAAAGTCCGAGATTTAAGATGTTTAGTGCACTTGGAACGATTTATTCCAATAAATTTATGACAGACGAGGTGCGGATTTGTGAAAGACAACAGCGCACGTTTGATAAAAGCTCGGCGAAGATGCAATAGGGTGTCACATTCGGGACATCATAGACAGTCCCAGATTCTCATTCTTAGCCATCTAACTTCATTCTATGCAGTCGTCTAACACTTCGCAGAGATAACCGCTATGTATGAAGTTAGAAGGCCAGGAATCAAAATGAAAGACTGTCAATAACGTCCAGAATGCGACATCTTACGCATGAGCCATCTATGGATGGAGTATGTGTCCATTTTACAGCAAACATACATGGCGCTGTTGTCTGTTTACCGTTAGAATATTTTATTTCTATCAATTGACATCAATTATTGAAACAGTATTCGAGTATGTTTCACACTGCGAAGCTATTATTCTGAATTCCAGCTATTTTGATTTTTGGTTCGTTCATTCTATTACGATAAGTAATGAACAAGTATGCCAGTGCAATTATGACGTTAAAATTACTAAAAAACATTTCCACCTATGAACGGGTATGGTGATCGTCCTTCAATAACGAATATGGTTGGCATTTAAACTGCGAGATCGGTTATGTTTCACGGAAACAAGAAATGTGAAGATAAAGCATCGGTGAAAAATAACCGAACTCAATGTATATCTTCCAACTCTAATACCGAACATGTCCGCCTGCCGCACAACACAGACACACCAATACACTTCCTGCTGTAGCGAAAAAGGCGTTGAGGGCCACCTGAAAAATCCCTAATATCAACTGAATCAGGAAAACCACGAAATACAGGGCACTCATTACGGTTCCAAGTTTGACATTATGTATTTTGTTTCACAGCGGGTATTTCTTCAAATATATAACATTGTTGAATATGAAACCCATGAAATTATCATTCTGCCAAACCGACAGCTCACTCACAGATAGATACAGGAGTGGAGTCGCTGATGTGTCCACGACAATAGGGCAAGGAGTTGAAGGAGGTTGGGCATCTGAAATTTCCATACAACAAATACAACAAATACGATTTCGCCTCTTCTTGATCAGTAATACTCGTTGCAAAATAAAGTTATCAAGTTTATTTGTTGTTGAGAGTGTGTGGCCGATTGTGAAAGAGCGGATGATACCGCGGGGTTGGTCTGCAATAAGGGGTTTCTAAAACAATGGTTAAGGGTATTATTTCCCGATTGCCCAATACACTGGTAGATGTTGCCTATCGAACGTTGAGACTATTGTCCGAGTCGATGAATGAGAAATACTCCTTACTATCTTTTCAGTCTCAGTTGAGACAGTCCCGAGAGATGCGCGAGAATCTCGAAAGGAAGGGAAGATGAGTCACGAAGTAGATTGTTGGCCAGATTGAGGCTGAACGGGTGAAATACCGCCCTATATACCGACCACGGCTTGTTGTGTCTGGAAGAGATAGCCTCTCCCTTCCGACAAACTCAACACGTCCGTACAGGAGTGTTATGGTCATTTGCGCCGTTGGGGGTGAAATTGACCCTTGATTGTCGATTGTTTTGACCATTACAGTGCAAAGTTCCATATCGCTGGGTCTCCCACCCAACTGAGCTTCTTTCTTCAAATTTCTTTAGGCTTCACTCTTACATTTAGCACTAAAGGAGAACATAAACAAAATTCGTGTTCAATGACGGAATCTATTGGGTTAAATGAGAGTTACATTGTGATGGGAAATCTCACAGAGTGAACGTCTGGTGCATGAAATAGCACTGAAAAGTGCGAAAAAAACCTCTCCTTCTTTTCCCTTCTCCTTCTTCCAGGTGTCTATAGAATAGTACGGTATCTCTCGCCCCGGCCCGTGTGCGAAGGAAGATTCCTACATGAACCCTCTCTAAAAAGCATGAGTCGGAGGACGTGATGGTCTACCCGCCGTAGTGGATGCTAAATGGCCTTACGATAAAACAATCGTAAGAACATATTCCCGGCTGCGCACAGGGGACCGCCTGTCGCTTTCGAGCAGAGTTATGGGTCGGCAGGCCCTCCTCTGGCTCCAAGGGCAGGAATCCATTTTTGTCCAACAGGTAGGCCCTGTGCGTAGTCAGTTAACGTGAAATACGAGACAACTTTGCATCGTAATCACTAATCACTTGTTCTAAGTTCTATTTATAAATATGAATGGGTGAATCTACATTCCCTCGTTTGCTCAACAGATAGGCCTGTGCGCAGTTAATGAAAGTGAGACAACTTTATCGTAATCACTTTTTTAAAAGTTTCATAAAAATATGAATAGGCGAATCTACATTTGTGGATTCTTTCACTTATTTGTTCCTCAGATGGACCTATGCGTATTAGGGTTTCAAATCAATAGTCAAATGTATTTGTGATCATTCTAACCTCCGCGGAGCGATTGTCTCTACGTCCGCTCCGCTGAGATTAGAAGAATGAGAAAAGCATTTGACTATTGATTTTGAAACCCTGATGCGTATTTCGGAAAGGAATACTAATTGAGTCAGTTGGCATAGATGTGTGACAGCATTCGGGATCTCAGAAAGGTTGCACGAGTCCATGTCCAGAACTCTCAACGATTTCAAGGGAAGAAGTGAGTAGCACGCGATCTGAAGAATTGGCCATCAAGTTCCCTGTTAGAGGGTTTTCGTTTGATTGTTTTCTTTTTAGTATATTTTTCTAAGAGAACAGGGAAAGTCACTGATTTCGCTTATTCAGTCTAGTATTTTAGATATTCGAGTTGCATATCCTGACTCTGATCCTCAAAGTTGAAAACAAGACAAAAATATGACCGTTTGCAGTAGCGTATTCGTAAGGGACAGCGTTCTCAGGGTTGTGAGCCCATGAAGTGTTCAGGGGAAAGAACCTGCAATTTACCTTAATTTGTTATTTTCAGTTGAAACAGGCACCTGAATTCTCATGTTCTCCAGCTTCAGCCACTTTATTTTGGTGTTTTGACCGAACGCTCCTGCCGGGAGTTCCTAAGAATTTCTATTTGGTTAGGCAGATTATAAGGTGGACCGTTACCAATTCTTGTAGTGTAATTAGTAAAATACACCTACCACTGCTCTTTTCCACTTCCTTGTGGTGCTGAAATATCGGGAGGAAGACAAGTGCGCTACGAATATTTACGCCGTAGTGGTGAGATGGACAAATGAGCCAGCGTTGTGGCCATTACACCATTACGGCGCAAATTCATTCCATGACGCTTATTTCCTTCATCCGCTGTTATCATTTTCCATCCAATCAGAAATAAGTTTTAGCTGCATCATTAATAGAAACAGAAATTCCCGTCAGGGGTATTCGGCTTATTTAGTCTCAGAGAAGTAAAATAATGCATAGAAACAATTGAAAGACAACAGCGCCGGACTACCATTTGGTAACGCAGCATTGCATCAGTACACACAGAAAAAATACTGCCATTTCCCCCATCAATTCGATTTCAAACTGCCCATATTGACAGTTTTACTGCTCATATTGGCAGTTTGAAACTGAATTATGGGGGAAATGGCAGTATTTTTTTGTGTGTATGGCGCATTTGTGCAGGAAGGAGCTGTAATTCACACAAAAATGGATTGTTACTGTTATGGTTGGCTATAGGTGGTTGGTCCAGACAAGTCTAACCGTTCCATTCTCCTCCGAGGTTGTCTGTTGAGAGAGTGCGGCTCGGTGAAGTTTAGGGAGATTAGAATTGTTTGGACCACCCACCTAGTTTGCGGGTAAGGGTAAAACGTGGTAGTGGCAATGGCAGTGGCAAATTGACAAAAACATGTTTTAGGACCTATTTTTTCGTCAGGGAGTCCGAAAATATAGGTCCCTCGTGGGTCGATTTTTTGACCCGATCCACCATGACTATGTAAAGATGAATCTCCATAATCTTCTCCGAGTCTGGACCACCCACACCTTACAGCCAACCATAACAGGAATAATCCATTTGAATTACAGCTCCTTCCTGCATAAACGTGTCATTTTGAAGCAATGCTGCGTTACCAAATGCTGTTGTCTTTCAATTGTTTCCATGCTTTATTTTCCTACTGAGCGACTTGAACAGCCGAATACCAGAAACTTATTATTGATTGGAGGGGAAATGATATTTCATCGGGTGAAAGACAACTGCACCCTGGACCTTTGCGCCGTAATGGTGAAATGGAAACTTGCACGATAACGACAACGATGACGCACCTCGAATAGCATCGCCAAGTGCATTCCTTTTCCCTAACTCTCGCATCTGATAGGCAATACCTCGGCAATGCGCTAGATAAAGGGTAGGGTTTCTAAATCAATAGTCAAATTCATTTCTGACTCTTCCATTCTTCCTTGCTGCTTTCTGATTCTTCCATTCTTTTCGGAGCGGTTCTCTCTACGAGCGATAGACAACCGCTCCGCGGAGAATGGAAGAATCAGAAATGAATTTGACTATTGATTTAGAAACCCTAATAAAGGGAATGCACTTCGCTATGCGATTCGAGGTCTCTAGTCGGATAGGATGCATAATACAGTATAACTAGGGTATCGCAAATGGGAAGTTATTGACAGCCGTTCATTTATAGCCGTCTAACTTCTCTGCATCGCGGTTGTCGCCGCAATATAGGGAAGAACGCTAAGGAATGAAGATAGACGGACGGAAATGAACGGCTGTCAATAATTTCCCATTTGCGACACCGTAAGTATAACGAGAATATGTATCACAAACTGGTTTGATTCAGTTGGCTGTACGAGTGGAGGCGTCGGCCAAGGGCGGCATTATTAAGTCGGCCATCAAGAAATGCGGAAGTGGAATCAATATCATGGTTAGAAGATTGACTAGAGAAATGAAATCGTAATGATCAATTGTGCTTAGTCCAATTCTTCCGAGTTGTTGGTATAATATAAATACATTACTTTGTTTAGACGAAGGAATTCAAGGACATCGAATCGGCCATCGATTGGTTCAAGAAGGAGCCGAGAACGGTAAAACATTGACAGTTTCTATAGGGGACACATCTGAGTAGTGTGAGGGTAGGGAGTACGTTATTGACAGCCGTTTATTTCTAGTCATCTAAGTTCACGCAGAACCGTCGTATCTGCGAAGTGAGAGACGACCGCTCTGAGTGAACTTAGACGACTAGAAATGAACGGCTGTCAATAACGTACTCCCTACTCCCACACTACATCTGAGTGATAGACAAGAGCGCCATGGACGTATGGGCAATAGTAGTGATGCGGACAAATTCGCTGTCGTAGTCGGTACAGGGTGCGCCATAATTACCCGACCGAATTATGTTTTGTTCTGCTATTTTTCTCAGTGCTTGAATATCAATGACCACTGCATATTTTATTCCAGTGTGTGCCACAAATATGCTGCACTGGCCGGTTTAGCATGTTCGTTATTTTTAGCTTTGAGAAAATTTGGAATTGAGAGGATAGTCAAGATGGTCCTACAGCACAAGCAGTTGGACAATGATTCGTTATTTTTTCAGCAGCGGAAATTATTGAGCACAAAGTTTAGCATATTGGAACAG
>JACMIF010000132.1:18645-59683 GCA_014805445.1 Diplogasteroides magnus | reverse complement strand
GGGACAAAATAACTATATTTCCATTTTTCGGGCGAGCGGGGGTGTGGGAAATCACATAAGGGTCCCCCCTTATGTGATTTTTTCCACCCGGGTCAGGTGGCGGGGGGTGGGACGTCAAAAAACATTTTTTCTCAAATTCACAAGGGGTGACCCTTATGTGATTTTTTCGCAGGGTCGGGTGGCGGACGGGGAGTCAAACCTGAAGAAATATTTGGAAATATACTATTTTGTCCCTGCGACCAGTAACAAAACTATAAATCAACAAGAACACGACAGCCAGTTTCAGCGCACTGATTGTTGATGCACATACAGAATCTCCTACCCTTAGTTGTGATTGTGAAGATCAGTATATAATGAGGGGAGATGCGATAACCTATTGCTTGAATACACCACAGACAACAACTAACCGCCTTTAGCTTGTTCAGATTGTCCTGTGTTGTGTCTGTGATGGGATCTCCCCCATCCCTCTCCTCCCTCTCCTCCTCCTCAATCTCCTCTTCCTCTTCTTCCTCCTCCTCCTCCTCCTTTATTCCCCTCTCCCTCCTCTCTCGTCTCCTCGCACCTCGTCGGATGCACTCCTCCTCAATCAACAGATTCATCCTGAACCTATCGTCCTCTCACCCTCAGTTTCTTGTTCATGTCACTCAGGTCCAGCAACTCAGCAAGCATCTCCTCCAACTGAAAGTGTCAATTTCAGGTGAATTGCGACAATCACATCAGATATTGATTGAAAGATCAGACGACACATTTGCTTTTCCCCAACAGAAAAGGAGACAATTCAACTTGCCTCTCTTCCAGCTCCAGCAGCATACGTGGACGAATCTCGCAGAGCGCTGAGTTCTTCCTCTATCTGCGCATTCTTCTTCATCAGAGCCTATAACGAATTCGTTGAATATAAAAAAAGAGAGATCAATAGCTTGGGCTGGATCACTAAAGCCTGGAAATCAAATTATTTCGCTGTAGAAATCTTTTTAAAAAGTAGAAAGAGCCATCACGATTTCGTCAGATCCTCTTACAAGAATTAACTTTTAATGATGTGAAAATATTATTAAAGCCTGGTAGAAGCCATGACTGCAATGCAGCCGTCAATCCAGCTGAGCCCATTAGACGTACATTAACAGAAATCGCAAGACTGTTCTCGTTTTCGGTCTTCTCATGGACAATGCTCTCCAATCGATCGATTTCCACCATCTGAGACTGCACCTGAAGTTGAAGATGGCGTTTATAAATTCGCACGTGAACAAACACTAGCTGTATCAACAGAAACCAAATTTCAAAGGCCTTATTAAAGTATTTGTTTTCATTGAGTCAATTCAACTGCATCCCTTACCCTTGCTTCCAAATCGGCTCGAGTCGCATCAGCCATTCCTCCCACAGTGAACGTCTGCTCTTCACGAGGCAACTGCAAAGGAGACTTATCCTCCCGATGTTTCCGTCCGGCAAGGAGAAGGTCGATGCATACCTGTCCCATCATCCTAGTCTTGTCATGCAGTTCCTGCTGGGCCTTATCCAATTCAGCTTGCAGTTGCATAATCTGCAAGAAGCTCATCACATTCATTCTCGTTATACTATCCAATTACTGCATCACAAAAATGTCCGACACGGATCACCTGAGTCGTCGTCTCCTGCAGTTTCCTGTGTGCTTCGTCGTATCCAAACTTGTAGTACTGTATGTCGCCCATGATCCTGAACAAAATCACTTATCATCAGACCACAAGAGATGAAAATACAATTTTTTAAAAAGCTACGACAATTGGTGAAACATCAAAGAATCTACCTGCTTCTGTCACTGAAGAAGCTGTCCTGCGATCCGTCCTCCAGTCCATCGGGAGAAGGCAAAGTCAATTCACCCCCTGAAACAGTTTTTTTACCAACGACGTAATCAATCGATAATATTTTCTCAAAATCTCACCAGCTCCTTCTCGGGACTCGAAAAGCGCACGCAGTTCGTCACGCTCCTGAAACTCACGATTAGTCGATGACAAGACGGTACATCTTAGGGGCACATCGAGCAGAAAAAGGTGTCTTGTTGAGGGTAGGTCAATGTCGCTCACCCCTGCAATCTGGTCTCGTTCTTCTCTAACGGCATTCAATTCCTCTTCGTATTCGCCTCTAATCTTCTGTTTCTCTTCATTTATCTTATCCATACTGTCCTTCAGTATCCCCAGCTCTCTTCTGTTCTCCAAGTACTGAAATGTCGTCTGACATGGAATAAAATGTACTTGACACTGAACCTCGGCGAGATGATCTTTTCCTTCGTGCATGATGAAGGGAAGATCACTATTGATGATTCGGATTTGGTACTTGAGATCCAGATTCTGAAACATTTGACATATGAACAATAAATCAGAGAAAGGGAAAAGTGAGCTAACCTCCTTCTCTAATTTCTCATTCCGGTCCAGAGTTTCCTGCACGTTCACGTATTTCTGCTTCTTTCTGTCTCCAAGTGCTAAAATAAAATCGTAGAAACCGAATAGACGGGAAACCACTAACAGGTCTGCGATGAAAATCGGTGTTGGGAACGCAAAGGAATAGCGGCCTGTAAAGGTAGATCACATCAAAAATGAGCGAATAAATAAAATGAAATTATAATAACCCCACAGCAGATTTAAAGTTGGAAGAATCACCATCGTTTTGTCAAAGGCACTTTCACTTACTGATTGGGATGCAGCGATAGGCGTATTTTCCTTGTCCACCAGTGTACTCGCTGATGAAGCAGAGCTGGACTGAAAAAGGATGATGCAGTTCATCTAACAGAGTTTCTACTAACCTTGGTCTCGTCTGTATCACTTTCGGATGGAGGATTCAGCATGCCGCTGAGATCCGACTCCTCCGCGGAGGTGTCGTACGCCATCTTGGAAAAAAAAGTTATGGGGACATTACTAGGGTCGAAAAGACGCTCGGTCGTGCGTAGAGCCTGTTCGTAAAAATCACGCGAAAAAAACCAGAAAAATAAAGGATATTTCCAGCGGAAATAAAATAAACAAAATTTAAAGGAAAAGTAACCATGACTACGATTTGAACCTTAAATTCTCCCGCCGCGCGTAAAAATCACAAGTTTGAAGCAGTTATGTGTGAAACGTTAAATTCATCCAGGGCTTCTCGATGATTTAACACTGGAGATAGCGTGTTAGTAAAAATAACATTCATGTTTACATTGCGATTAGCATACACGATATACAAGGGATTTGAAGTGCAAAAGTACAATGAAATGAGGGGCATTCTCATTTCTTGTAACTTCGCTCGTGCGGGATGGTTGTCCCTCTTCCCATCGCGTATCTTCTCTATCAACTGCAACATTCGTTTGCTCTAAACCATAGTAAGCTTAACAAATACGTTAGATATTTCAAGATCTTACAGAAAGAAATGAGGAGGACGATGATAACGAAATTCCTAACGATAATATTTTGGCTGAGGAGACTATCAGTGGAGACCCAGGCTTCTCATCCAATATCGTTGGTCTGTCATTCTCCCCCAACTGAAGGAGAATGAAATTGTTGAGTGAAATTCGCTGGTGATGCCTCGAGTACCATCAATGCTTCGTCTGAAGTTCCTTTCACTGAAGCAGCTACCACAGCAGCAGCTACCACAGAAGCTGTCGTCGATCATGCCATTCTACCTGCCTCTCAGATTAACTCGAAGTCCATACCTTATCACAGCCATTCACTAATGATGAATCTTCAGCAATGTCTTCGCGGCCCCCATTGATATGTCCTATGTTCGTCTTCCGAGGATTACGGTATCGATGATTGATGATCAGGGAGATCCTTGCAGAGCACCACGAACTCGAATGATGCAGACAGTAACGCACCCTGGATCGCTGTGGTTATCATCGTCGTTGTCCTACTATTCTGCTGCTTGTTGGGCCTCATCGTCTGGTAGGTCTCAAAGGGAAAGGGGGTAGATTCATGGGTTACGGTAATAAGGTGCATCTGCAAACGACAGAACAAAAAGATCGAGAGTGGCAAGGGCAAGATCCGCAAGAGGAAGAGGGTCAGTTTCTCGTGGCAAGAGGAATCAGATGACTCCATAATGGCACAAATGTCCATGACGTTCTCGTCTTTCGCCCTGCATGCCTCTCAAATGGGCGCAAATTCAGAACCCACAGACAAATGTTCGCGTGACGAAGACGAAGAAGAAGAGTGGAAGCAGCAAGAAATCGTCTGTCTCCTCTTCATCCAAGTCAATTCCAGTCAAGAAGGACGATTCTAAGGGAAAAGCCAAGGTAGTAGCATCTTTTGTTCCTGTGCTACCTTCCAAACGGACTTCCGTCTGGATTACCGTAATTCTCATTCAGAAGGCTGTCAAGAGACCTGCTACCCCGGCTCACCGTGACAAGTCCAGAAGTGATGAGGAAACCCAGGGAACGACGACCGAAAGCAGGTCAGGGGGAAGCTACCGTCATTGCCCACACATGAGTGGTAGTCTGCAATGGGACGACCGCTCGTAAGGGAGGAGTAGGGTGGAATTACTCGTCCAGACTACAAACTACAAGTATTGGAAAGCATCTCTTTCTTTGTCCCTCTTCTCATCTCATGTTCTCTCTTCAGCCTCAGCCAGTCAACGAGTCTGGCACCACCTGAGGAGGAGAAGGAGACCGTAGTCGTGTGCTACGATGGAGAATGGCAGAAGGTTGGGAGAACATCCTTCCTGGGCACTGTGCCAAATTCCTGATTCAGGCAAGCAGAGTGGACTCCGAGGACTTCTCATTTGGTATTCAATCCCAGTTGTAGATCCCCCAGTTGATAAACGTTTTCCCTCCGTCTCTAACTTGTCGTGTCGAAGGTCACATGAGGATTTGTGTAAGAACAAAAGGGTGAAAGGGTTCGTTCACACTCAAATAAGAAGGTTATATCATCATGCTTATTCAATTGATCTTGGTTGCATTTATCGTCCCTACCATTCCCAGCTATGGTGAGCTCATTTACGGTTTTAGAATTCGTCGATTTCGTTACAGACCTCACTGTTGGAAACTGGTATCAGATGCGTAATCACATATGGCTTGAAAATCTCAGAGTATGTAGCGAAATGTCCTTCAGCAGAAGTAACTCCCCCATGTCAGACCACGGCTCGGGAACACCACAACCGCAGAATTTGGCTAAACCAAAATAAAGACGCATTGCGCAATGCAGCTCTTGAGCAGACAACGGTCGAGCGCTGCTCTAATGTTCTAATACGATTTTTATACTTCAGAAATATCCACTTCTCAAATCATCGTTGTTCGATGAAGGTTACAAATCCGACAAGAATGCCAGTTACATCACTCTCGGACAAATTTATGGCCAACGCAGTACTCCTGATGATTATTTTGATGGTTGAAAAGCATAAACAAAATTAGTTTACAATGTTTTGGTTACTGACAACTTTGAAGATAAAAATGGTGACAATAATCTGCTCCCCTTGAACTACAATCGTGAAGTCCCTGAAATATTTGTTAAGGGTTTACTCTCAAACGGAAATACCGTACTAGTGTTCTGAAATGAGATTTTTGTGAGAATTTCCTTTTTGCGGTACTCTTTCTTTCTTATGCTGTTGGAAGTATTTTAAATCGTTTGTTTTCAGTCGATATCGTTTTCTTTTTACGTGTTCTTGTCTAACCAAATAGATACATTCGTAGTTTTGTTGAGAACAGGGTGATTTCAGCTTGTGGTCCCCCTTGACGAAGTATGGCTGATCGTGGCGGTTTCCGCGGAGGATTTGGAAGCGGCGAACGCGGCCGTGGTGGTCGTGGAGGCGCAGGCGGCGAGCGTGGAGGACGCGGTGGTCGCGGACGTGGAGGCAGGGGAGGCCGCGGTGGACGGTGAGTAACGTTTGATCTGTGATGTTTATTGCATCACAACTTCGATAAGCTTATGATTAGCGGATAGGAACCAGTCATGATTCCATATCTTGTTTGGGCCGAAAACCGCTGAAAAAATCTGGCTTCAACAAAGGTCGCATGCTTGTATCATTGCTTGTGTGCATTACCATTGAAGTTTACAATGTATTCAATTGCATTTGGATTTTTAAAATATTCAATTGCTAAAAAATGTTATGAAATTTTTTTGCAGTGGTGGTCGCTCCGGCAAGGAGGGAGAGAAGGAGTGGCAGCCTGTGACCAAGCTTGGACGTCTCGTCAAAGACAGGAAGATCACAACTCTCGAGGAGATCTACCTCAACTCCCTTCCCATCAAGGTGAATCGACATACATTTAGGAAATGTTCTCAGCGGATAGGAACCATTTTTTGTTTGTACGAAATGTGGGCCGATAAACCGCTAAGATCTGAAGAGGATTTCATACTTTAATTCGTAAACTTGACAGGGTTTTCGTCTAGTATGAGTTCTTCGCACAACTATATTTAATTCGAGATTTCATATTTACATGTTCTTTCTAAAATTAAATGTGATTTTAGGAGTTCGAGATCATCGACATGCTCTGCTCCAACCTTAAGGATGAAGTACTCAAGATCATGCCCGTTCAGAAGCAGACCAGGTGCGGAATAATGTTTCTAATAACAAGGCATTTGCGGATAGGAACCATGCCATTGTTATTCTATGACGTGGGCCGATAAACCGCAAAAATAAAATCAGCATAATGGTCGTTTGTTGTCTAACTATAGGCAGCAAACATTACCAATGTGGAGACAATACTAAAACTACATATCTGTTGTTTCGATGTGACTATGATTAGCGAAAATGAACGTTTAGAGCCGGACAGCGTACCCGCTTCAAGGCTTTCGTCGCTATTGGAGACCAAAACGGTCACGTCGGTCTCGGTGTGAAGTGCTCCAAGGAAGTGGCGACCGCCATCCGTGGAGCCATCATCTCCGCCAAGCTCTCCGTCATCCCTGTCCGACGAGGATACTGGGGTAACAAGATCGGAGACCCCCACACCGTCCCTTGCAAGGTAGATATTGTCTTCTCCGCGATCTGTAGAAACTGTTCGTTTCCAGGTTACCGGCAAGTGCGGTTCCGTCTCCGTGCGCCTCATCCCCGCCCCTCGTGGTACCGGCATCGTGTCGGCTCCTGTCCCCAAGAAGCTGCTCCACATGGCCGGTATTGAGGACTGCTACACCTCCGCCATCGGTCAGACCGCCACCCTCGGCAACTTCGCCAAGGTTTGTTATCTCTTGATTCTGAAGTATAGTGCGCGCACAATAATGTTTCTAAGGCTTTTGCGGATAGGAACCATACCATTGTTTTTCGATGCTGTGGGCCGATAAACCGCAGAAATAAATATTCAGCATAATGGTCGTTTGTTGTCTAATTATAGGCAACGAACATTACCAATGTGGAGACAATAACAAAATTCTGCACTATTCTACTATTCTTATCACCTTTCCATTAAAAATGCCGGATCATTGCAGGCGACGTACGCTGCCATCCAACGCACGTACTCGTACCTCACACCCGACCTCTGGAAGGAGTCCGCCCTGGACAAGACCCCCTACCAGAGACACTACCAGTTCCTTTCCCGCTAAGTGGGTCATCCTGTGCACCATCCATGCCCTTCCAGTTTCCGTTGTTCTGGCCCTCTTTGTTGTTTTCTTGTTGGCTTGGACATCGCGAGACGATGAAGTTTTGTAATTCTAACATACGACATTGGTTATCAATTTGTGTACAAAGTAAGGACGCAACGAATACACATTGTTTGAACGTATTGCGTTAAAACGACGACAGTTTGAAATATCGGAATATGTGATAGGAAAGTGGGGGTAAGTCAAGCAGCATCGGTCTGACGGGTATGGGTTCCCAGGGTGTCCGCGAACGATTGGTTCGATGGAGCGTCTTGAGCACGAACGCCGTCTAGCCAATATGTAGTGACTTGGCCTCTGCCCTGTATTTGACTCATCTTGGTGGGGTTGGCTACTATTAGTACCTTGACTTCGACCTGTCCTCGCAACGTGGTTTGGAACTGTCCTGGAAAGTATGTAGATAGTATTTGATGGGAAGCCTCGCTGAATTGGATCATCTCTGGCTGCCCAGTTGACTCCATGCGGGAAGCGACATTGACCTAAATCAGATATGGTACATGCGTTGACTATGCTTATTGTGGATGCATACCGTATCTCCGAAGAGACAATAACGGGGAGCGATGAGACCGACAACTCCAGCAGCCACGGGACCAGAATGGAAACCAAGACGGATACGAATACGTTCTTTGCGACGGTGAGGGATTTCCATGTGTTTGAGGAACTATAGATTAGAGTACGGAACAAGAGTACAGTAGAAAGTACCTCCATGATTCCAAGAGCAGTATGGGAAATGTTTTCAACGTGCTTATGTCCGTTCTCCTCTGGAATACCTGACACGACCATGTATGCATCACCGATCGTTTCCACCTACAGTAACTTATATTCATTGTCAGAATTGGTGGTAGTTTATACCTTGTAGGCTCCATTCTTCGTGATTATCTCGTCGAATCCGGAGTAGATACAGTTGAGCATGTTGACCACCTATACCGTAATCTTATGATCAATGCCCCAATCCCCCAACCTCTAGTGGAGTCGATTGCGAACAGAGAGTTGTGAATCCAACGATGTCGCTTAATCATCCATGGTTTGATATTTGACCTGAGGAACTACCGTATACCTGAACATGACAGTGGCGCTGGTGAATGTCTTGGGCGGCACGGGTCTTCCCATCTTGAGCTCGTTCGCGACGTATCTGAATGCCCTTATAGGGTGGACAAGACATTTTCCCTTGCTTCGGCAGAAGCTGTGCGAGTAGTTTGTCCGCCCTGACATTGGCATCCTCAAGCATTACAGTCCTTTCCTTTACGAGCTTTTCCAGATTGTTGGCATACTGTAAACACTAATCAATAAGTTCTCGGCTACAGTATACCACCTGTTCCATCATGCGCATCATTTGGTCCACAAGCGATCCTCGCCTACAATTATAGTACCGTATTCATTTGCTAAGGTGGTGTTATCAGTGAAAAACGGACACTTTCAAGTAGCTTTCGGTATTGAGACGAACTCTTCTGATAGTGGGTCGAGCCTGAATCAAGGCTTCTGGTTGAAGCCACTGCATGCATTATCACCTCAGGATTGTCGCTCCAGCAGTCCTGCAGCAGTGCAATCAGATCAGGATGCAACTCGGAGCTGTCCTGGAACGAGTGTTACTGTAGCAATTCGATCGATAATCACGTGTATTGTGGGTCGAACCAGCTTTGTTCCATCACGAAGATATTCGACCAATTCTGAATGACTGGAATGATCTGGGAAGAGAGATGGGAAGGACAACCAGCGATATCAGTTGATTCAGCAAATGGAAGAGAACGAAAGAGAATCTCGTACATGACCATTCCGAAGGAGTAGATGTCACCTGCCTGGAAGGAGACTTCTTAGATGTACTCATAGGTGTAAAGGTGATGCAACTGGTGGAATGAAATATTACCACTATCAGAAGGGCTCGTTGTGTCGACATAATGACCGAAACACCGAGCAAATTGCTTTCAAGCTCATTGTTACATTAGGTACGTATTGTTAGTATTTTGCATTTTAACCAGAAATTCCACGGATCCTACTTCCGTGGAATCGGAATGATCTCGTTGGCTACAACCCATTCGATCTATGGCTGTATTGCTTTGAAGTCTCGCCTGTCTTCTAGCACCACTCTGTTTGATCCATGACTGATCGGATGTTCGAATCCTGTTCGTTTCACGATTCTTCAGCATCTCCGGTGCATTATACAGTATGCCTGAATCCATCTTGAGATCCTCACTCAATCGATATCTCACTCGTTTTCTGCACAGCTCCACTCAAATCGTTGTTGTCCTTGAGTGTCTCAGACGATATGGCACCAGCCTTTTCCCATCTCTCCAGGGCATTTGCGATTCCTTGATCATGTGATCATTCAATGGCTCTTTGCCCGAATCCTACCGTAATCACTCAGTTTGACCATCCAGTTTCGATCGATGAGACAAGCCCATGGTGTGAGACAGCCATGGTAGCCAATGGCTGATGAGTGAAGGTATTCGAGTCCCTGAATGGATACCGTATGCTACCGTACTCGTTGTGTGACCGACCAATGTGATATCTCGTACGAATGCACCATGAAACTTGCTATCCAATGTCATTTCCTTGTTGTAGATGATGTCCTCAATTGGGGTCATTTGAGCGAAATTTAACAGGGTATAGGAAACCCGTGAACATTTGCGCCACAATGGTGAACTGGACGGATGCGCTGTTAGAATGATGAGAATGAATCGGTCCATTTCACCATTATGGCGCAAATGTCCATGTCTTGTCTTTCACTCAAAAGGAAACCTGAATTGTTCCTCTGCTGCAGAACTTCCACAGTACAACCAATTCCTCTTTCTCATTGAAGGATATGCCCAGGAAGGGATTGAGGTTGTCGTGAATGGCCTGTTTCATCTGCAAATACCGATCGATAACCGAAGGGATTACGGTATTCAGAGCGTCGATAGACCTGAGACAGCAGTTGCAGGTCGTTGCGGGTAAAGACAATGGGCCTTCGTTGTGCGTACACATGGAATGTAGCGTGCGTATTGGTGCCTGCCAATCAGGGTCAAGAGTACGGTAAGGCGGGAATTCAAACCGAGCACAGCGTGGTGCTTTGCGAATGCACTCATGTTGGAGAGGCGAGTGCGAGTGGAACCAATCGATAGCTGATACGATGATGATTACGGTAGTTATCCACGAATTATTACCATGGACTTCATTTCATCTACATTGAGTACACGGAATTCCTCCCGGTATATACGCCAAGGCGTTTTAGCGAGTGCTCGGTCCTGACTGGAATGTCATAGCTCCAAACTACAGTATACTCCTTCACTTACCAGATTCTACAGAGAATGAATACAGCGATGGCAAAGATAATGCAAAACAACAGTAAGGCCCCGATTATGATGAACATGGTGTAATCGCATCGTTCGTTGCGGTATCCACACAACTCAAAAGGATACGGTAACTCGACAATCATTGTGGGAGTGCTAACAGGTTCATCTGGAGGCATACTACCGTCGGCGGATGGCCAGAATCCCGTGATGAGATCGGTGATCTTCTGTAGTATCGTCTCGTTACTGTATATTGTTGTTTGCTCTAGTTTGAGTTAGAGCGAAGGTATGAATAAGAATAGTTGTTATCGGGTCAAAGACAAGAGTGCCACGGGCATTTGCTCCATAATAGTTAAATGGACACTTGAGCCATAAGTCGTTCTGACCACTTCACCATTATGGCGCAAATGTCCATGTTACCCCCTTTCTTTCGTCCTTGTTATCGAACCAGATCATAGCATCCACTCTTTGTCTTCAGTCCATCACAATCCTTTCCTCTCATTAGTGGTTCCATTTCACACATCTTCATGACTTTGTCACGATTAGGAGAAATGTAGAAGGCTGACAAGTCATGGACCAGATGGAAGGAATCAAGAGAATACCAACCAGCATAGACGGGTGCCCTCTCTGCAATGTCGTCCATCATTACAGTACCCGATGAGACACCATCCGCAGAGACGAGTCCTGAAGGGACACAATGGTTACGGTAACTAAGGAATCGATAACCCGGAAAAGTGAGCCGTCTCATCTGATTCCACACGGCCTTGCCATTGAGGACAAAGTCCGTTGTACCGGTCTCGTTGATGGTTTTCCTAAGAATTGATTGATTGATACAGTAACCCGCATTCGTCGCTTTGAGAGCCCGCAACGATCAAACACACCTCACTGCGATAGCGTAGAGTCGAAGTGCGTCGTACAGATGAATATAGCCGTAGACGTTTGACTGAAATTGTCTCCATAGTTAAAACTACAGTATACTCTCAATTTCATTTCAGGAACTCTTGTCTTTCAAAAATATGCCTGCTTATCTGGGCTTATCACACCATTTTCATGATTACGTCTCAGTATTAAAATCCGTAGACGCTGATATTAGGGTCATATTTTGACCCCGAAAACAACTGTATACCAGATCCAGGTCTGATAGCTTGATTCCATGTCCTTCGACACGTTCTCGGAACGGAGTTAGCAGAGCGTCGTCAAAGCCGTTGACGTCATCGATCTGGGGGATTACGGTAGTTGATGTGGGTCAACTTCATGACGCTCTCACAATAATGGCGTTCGCGTAGTGATCCTTGATGTTCTGCAGCATTTGTCCATCTGTTCCGATCCAAGGGGACGCGTCCTTCGTATCCGTCTATTAGGAGTTTGACCGAGTTGAACTACAGTAATCTCGTACCTGCAGCCATGGAAGAATGTAAACGAAGTCATGAGTGTTCATTTGTGAAAGGAAAGCGGCCTGAAATTTTTTGTCATTTTAATAATTCCTTGAAAAAGAACCTTCATGAATTCCTTGCTGAGATCTCGTGTGGATGAGAAGATGCAGATTATGACTACAAATATCGTCTGGTGAAAGACAAGTGCACAATGGACATTAGCGCCGTAATGGTGAAATGGACAGATGCACCATCGCCCTCGTCATTATCAATTTCCATTTCACCACTATGGCGCAAATGTCGCTCTTGTTTGTTCAGTCATTCTCTCACTTCTGGCATTGTTCTTCAGATCATTGAGCAGTCCACTATTCTTCATTGCATTAGCGTCGGCGTTCTCGTCAAACATTACCTGAATTCATGTGTTCTGAATTGGTTCTTTTTGTACACTTTATGCATGATCAAAAGATATAATTGTCGAAATTGGATTGAAAGAAACTGACCTTCTTAACCAAAGTGAGTCCTCTAACGTGAAATACTTCCTCAAACGAGGCTGTTCTGTCAAATGCGAGTGTTCCAGTGTTCGTGACAATTGCAACCTGAAACATTATAGGTTTTAAATTAATAAATATGTTTTTATCAGCACTATTTGTTATAAATCGGAGGAAAAGTACCACTGTTCAATTCCTAAAAACATTATTTCACTAAAACCTTATTCCATTTAAAGTGCTTGAGCAAAGCCGCCGTTGCCTCAGCCAGTGAATTTGTAGTTCTCGTAGAAACTCTAGCCAGGGTCTGCAATAGTCTGCAGTCATGAATCTGTCCCATTGAACTACAGTACACCTTGTAGACGATTTTATCCGCGAACTGGTTGCTAGAGGCGATGTATCCGACCACGGGGACGTTCCAGAAAGAGGCCATCTTCGCAATCGCATCCAGTTCTGAATTCGCCCCATTTGAACTACCGTATTCCTTGTTATCGTCGCAGGACTGACCAGTGTTACAGTAGGGTCCGATGAAGGCGCGCACTTTCTGAATGTGATACATGTCAGCACCGACAGCGACTCCTTCCAGTGCCTCTCCACATCCCATTTGGTTTACAATCCTGAGTCGGGACATTTATTGATCCATCCTACAGTACCCAAGCGATCATGACGCTGCTTACTCTACGTCGAAATCATCTCCCAAGTATCCGTCCTTCCACAATTCCTTCCTCGATATCTCCAGAATCTTTTCACCGTTTCGCATGGACCCAACCGCGCCGATGTGACCGACCTTGACCTACAGAAAGAGGATTACGGTAGATGAAGCAGGTTCCTGAATCAGGACCGGTCTTACCTTGATTGCCCGTGCACGAGGATTGAGGAAGAACGTTGCAGCAAGGACGATGAAGATACGCATTGTTCCTTAACGTGTATATACTGGTTATGACAATAATGACAAACACGCGCGAGTATTGTCTTTATAACACTGCAGTGTGCGACGCTTGAATCATTCTCATTTCAAGTACTTTCCAGAAAAGGGAAGAAAAACTGACGGCCAGCACTATTCTTGGCCGAATGACTATTTTCACGGATATTTTTCATAGTTCCAATGCTTTGACCGCATTTTTATGGACATAGGAACTGTGAAACATAACTTTGAAAATAGTCATTCTGCCAACCAGTCAGCACTCCTTCAGATGAATGTAGATGTGTCGTAGGGAGGCTATATACGTCCATCCCATCTCTATTCCATCCAAATCTCCATCTCGTTGTCTGCCATCTCCACTAATCTTCCATCTTTCTTGTTTAATCCAAAACCATTTCTCGACGACATCCCAATCATCTTGATTGAGTCCATGACGCAAATCGCGTCTTGAGAGAATTTCTGGGATAATGGATACGGTAGCCATCAGGGAAATTATTTGCTGATATCCTCTGTAGCTATTTTCGTCTGATGTGTTTTCCAACTTCGAGAGATACTGTATGTATTTACTAATATCGTGTAGTCGTTCATTCTGTGGATATTATGACATTCAAGACTGAAGGGAAATGCTACAATGAAATCATTAGAGAAATCGTTCCAAGTAGTCTGTCATTACTAGAGTTGGCAGTTAGACTGCGAGATCGGTTATGTTTCACAGGGTAGTTATTGCCCAGTGAAACATAAACGAACTCGCGGTCTTACTGTCAATCCTAGTCATTGGCTAGGGATCGAATTCTGGAAAGCAAGTGCAAAATAGTTATCTGTTCACTCATCCTGATCGGTTGTCTATCGAGCATAGAGACAATAGCCCACGGCGATTAGACTAATGTGAATGTTACCTCTCACTCGACAAGGAGAGAGTAATGCATATACTTTGCAGACTAGGGTTTAAAAACGGTTGTCCCTTCGCTCGACCGCTCCGCGGAGATAAGTCAAATGACAAATGAAATTTACTACCGTTTTTAAACCCTAGTTTAGACTTTCTTGTCCTGCTAACAATATTTGGAAGCGCTAACAAATATGCATGTGAGACAATAGTAGAGAACAATGAAAGAACGAACAAGGAAAAGAGGGTTGCAAGTACGTGAGGAACGAAGGAATGTGAGTAAGACTTCAAGGTTGCTGTGGAGTGGGAACGTTTCCTGATAGGCCACCGAGTAGCGAAGAGAAGTTCTGATGCTGACGATTCATCTGCAACCATTCGTTTGACTGTGGAATGATATTAGGATTTCTAAGTCAATAGTCAAATGTATTTCTCGTTCTTCTAATCTCCGCGAGGCGGTTTTCAATTGAACGAGGTAATAATATGACTGACCATTCTTGCAGTGGGAGCAGTGTAAGCAGCGGCGTCTCTCGTTCCCTCCAGCCAATACGTTGTGCACATTCCCTTGCCCTGAATCAGGGGTTTAATTTGAATTTTTATGGCAGAATTTCAATCCTACCTTGACTTGAACTTGTCCTCGCTCCACTGTCATGAACTCTGGATAGTGGAGGTCAAGCAGTTTTTTCGAGTTCTGAAAAATAGAAGTCATTTGACTTCATACCTTTGTCCAGAGGTTTCATTGTTTTCATATTCTCATCGATTACCTCAGCAATCTGTGTCTTACACGGCTCTCCGGTTGATTCCATCCTTGATGCCATGTTCACCTGAACGAGTTTCATTCACTTTTGGAATGTAAAGAGGATTCAACCAAAGTCCCCTTCTGCTTTACTTGCTCCAATCAGATGCGTGCACAAAAGTCAAAACAACTCGAAAGAGCAGAATTCCTTTATTTCCTCCCCTCTCTAACTTATCTTCTTTCTATGACCACTCCCTTGCTTTGCTGTCCTGCGACGCAAACATACACGCACACTCTCTCCCCACTATAGCTGACCACTCCGTAACCACTGCAAAATATCATGACCAGGTGGCCGAGTGGTTAAGGCGTTGGACTGCTAATCCAATGGGGTTTCCCCGCGTGAGTTCGAATCTCATCCTGGTCGTATGTTTTGCACAATTTTTCCACGACTAGTGCTTGCGTTTGAACCCAGAATTCCTTCAATTTGGAAAGCTATTTTCGATAATTATCTCAATTTAGTTAGAGTCGCTAGTGCCCAAATTCTTCGTCGTGTGTTTCGTGTTTTTCCTGTTATTATTTGATTTAGAGGCACGTTCACTCTGCGTTCCCGTCCCAGGGTTCATCAGACTTCCTTCCGTATTGGAATTCCTACCGTATCCCCGAATAGACAGTAACGAGGCGCGTTGAGACCGACGACAGCTGCTGCAACTGGACCAGAAGAGATGCCCAGACGACACTGAAGAATGGCATTTCATCCTTCTCCCCTTCTAACTGTCGTCTCTCTCAAAGTCAGTGATGGAGACAATCATTCCGGAGACAACTACCGTAACCCAACCTTGACACGCAGGGAAGCCGAGTGGGGAGCCCTGTAGTCATCGAGGAACTGAAGTATTGCAATATTCCAAGATAGGAAGATGGGGAAAACCTTGTGAATATCCAATGCAATGGAAGCGATGTGAGACACGTGACGATTTCCGTTCTCCTCTGGCACTCCAGACACGAACATGTATGCATCTCCGATTGTCTCCACCTACAGTAATCCCGTTTTCGCGATGGGACTCCGAGATACAAGCTCAAACTTTGTATGCTTCCCTTCTCGCAATGAACTCGTCGAAGCCGTTGAAGACAGAGTTGAGCATATTGACCACCTGCAAAGGACAATAGGATGGATGTTCGTTGGGTCAGATGGAGTTCAGTGGGTCACCTCGGCGGGAGAAGCATTCATGCACATGTCTGTGAATCCCACGATGTCACTGAAATAAAGCGCTAATGAGAATGCGATCGATAACTACCGTATACCTGAACATGACAGTAGCACACGAGAATGTTTTGGGTGGGACAGGCTTGCCTTGCTTGAGCTCATTGGCGACGTATCTACAGTAACCAAGTTTCTTCTTGAAACTGGAAACCCTTGAACTCACGCAGGAAGTAGTTGTGAGAGTAGTTTGTCCGCGCGAACGTTGGCCTCTTCAAGCATTCCAGTTCGTTCCTTGACCAATTTCTCCAGATTGTTGGCGTACTGTAAGACAATCAATCGATGGAGGACTACAGTATACTACAGTAGTACCTGTTCCATCATGCGCATCATCTGATCGACGAGAGATCCCTTCCTGTAATGATTACACTGACTTTGAGAACCCGCTTACGTAAAATTAGTAACAATACTTTCTAGTCAGCTCAAGTTACTTATAATTAAGTACGTTCATTCTCATTTTCAGTGTGTTTGGAAAGGTGGTATGGTATGGAGCGTACACTTTTAGGTATGTCTCCACGTTGAGTTTGATACGACGAAGGGATGGACGCATCTCGGGAGTCGAATTCCAACAGTCCTGGATGAGTGTTGCGAGGTCCATGTGCAAATTCTGCAACATTTTATCGTTAGAGGCGATATCAAAATGGTGACTGACAAGCACGTACAATTAGATTTATGATAACTTACAAATGAAGGGAACACTTCCGTTAATATAATAAAAAAAATGCAACTTATCGCTGTGCTAAGAGTAAGTGCCGCGGCGTATTTACCATTTCTGTGAAACATATCCGTACACTATCTGCCATCTCTGTCGTCTCATTTATATCAATTGACTTTATCTCCATTTTTACTATCGCCGTGCGAGATATGATGCATCTCTCTTATTGAATTACAGTACTTAAATAATAGGGGATTTAAAAACTAATTATAATTTTTTTGCATTGGCCCAGATCCAGTGTTATGCATACCTTTGTGTCCTGTATGGCTGGTTTGATCGTGCGACTTCCGTCCTTGATGGCATCGATCAATTCTGAAAAAAGGATACGGTCATCCGGATGCATTTCCTTCTGAGCGATTGCTCCGATAATACGCTGAAATGAATAAAGTGTCTCACCGTTGATGTCCTGATTGTCAGGGAAGGGCAGGGCGCGGAATATGATTTCGTACCTGTAAAAAGGATGAACAACTCACGCTAGTTGACTACTTATTCTAATCTGGTAACTGTTATCTGTCTACAATACGCGTACATGATCATTCCGAATCCATAGACGTCTCCCAGTTGTCGACGCATTGACGTCTGTTTCATCCAGTCCTGAAAGACATTCACAAGTCATAAAACAACTACAAAAACAGTAATTAGCCAATGATTTGATGCAAACGAGACCGTATTAGATGATGTTCCCAGTAGATAACTCACCTGATCCACTCTCCTCACTCGATTCTTCTCTCTGTTCTTGAGCATCTCAGGAGCATCGTAGAGTGAACCTGAATGTCCAGGGGACGAATGAGAACGAGTCTCTCACTCCACGGGGTATACGGTAACGCTGTTGGGGCGTGCGCCATGACAACATTCCTACACATACCACGCCATCGCATCCAATGTTCTGCTTCGTCCACTTCGACTTCATTTGACTCTGATATTCGGCATTGGACCAAAGTATTCGCTTTACTATTGCACACGGTCAATCAGAATATTACGACTTTTTCTCTTTGTATGATACAGGGGGTCCAGGAGTCATTTCGTGATGACCTTGTATACTGCCGGGTCTGTCATCAGAAGCGTCCTTAACTGTCGCGGCATCCAGAACGGCTATGAGAAGATTCTCCAGATTGAGTCCGTCCATCGTTTCTACTCATTGACTATGCGCATAGTCCATGTCATGCTGTTCTTCTATTCTATTACATGCACCAAAGGACATCATTTCCCATGAATCTGCCTTATTTCAAAGTAAATCTGACTTGTCTTCTGTTTGGCATTCGATTTGTCATCATCGGTCTTGAATGCATCCACACTAATCAGTTGCTGCTTCTCCCAACGTTCGATTGGATCCGCCACACCTGCGCATCATACGATTGTATCACACCCAATCAATAATCCTACCGTAATCCGTCAGCTTGATCATCCAGTTCCTGTCGATGAGACAAGCCCACGGGGTCAGAGATCCATGGTAGCCGATCGGTGACGCGTGCAGATACTCCAGACCCTGATCATCAGGGTAGACCAATGTCATTCGAAAACTACCATACTCCGACGATGTCTCTGATGAAGGCGCCGTGGAACTTGTTGTCGAACGCCACTTGATCGTTGTAGATGACATCCTGAATCAGGAATTTGCGCGGGAAACATTGCATTTGAATACCTGAAGAGTGCCTCTGTTGCAGAATTTCCATACGAGAAGAAGCTCTTCTTTCTCATTGAAGCAAATGCCCAGGAAGGGATTGATGTTATCGTGAATGGCTGCTTTCATCTAAAAGAATTTTAGTGTTATTTACGTCGTTGTTTCTCTTTTGTTTAGTAGATATAATAGAGAGATGAGGAAGAAAGTGCAATCGTCCCCCTCTATTACTACGGGAAATCTAGAAGTGTCTTTTCTCAATGCCGCACCATCTGGAACATGGATTTGTCCTGTCGAATGAAGATGATCGGACGACGTTGTGGATATCTGAAAGACTCCGAGTAGAAGTTTAATTCCTTCTGATGATGTCCTCGTTGAGACCTACCGATGGTAGATGGCGTGAGTGTTGATGCCGACGATTGCGTGGTTCCTCGACGAGAAGTTTGTGTTCGACATCTTGGTGCGAGTGGAACCGATGGACAACTGAATCGTTTATTGTCACAATAACTATTAGGATGATTACTTCGCTTTTTATTGAGTACAAGCGAAAGTGCAAGATACGAAGAGAATTGATTACTATTTGATTGGTGCAACCGAATGTGAGCTGACCATACTCTTGACTTGTTCCTCATCAATGAGTTGCAGTGCATCTCGATAGATTCGGAATGGCAACTTGTCCAGAGTGGCCTTCTCCCTATGCGACATCTTTCATTTCTTATCTTTAAAAAAATGAAATTAACAGTTTTCACAGCTTGTCTATCTTTCAATTGTCTATGATAAAAGGGGATTTACATGTAATCATGAACGAAGTAGACTCCAATGATGAGTAGAATAACAGCCGCAACGAGGACTCCACACACAATGAGGAGGGTGTAGTCACACTTCTCACCACGGAAACCACAGGCCTCAAGCACAAATATGAGGAATGTATATTCAGATTCAAGAAGATGATCATCGTGTCACAGGTGTCATGGAAAATTGCGCCGTAATGGTGAAATGGGCAGATGCGCCAACGTTGTCATCATTGTCACGGAGCAAGTGTCCGTTCACCGATATGACGCTTTTGTCTTTCGTCATTGGGTCATGTCAAGTGAAGGGCAAACTAACAGGTTCATCCAATGGCATCCTTCCATCTGCAGTGGGCCAGAAGTTGGTCATTATGTCCGTGACGACCTGCATCAATTCATATTTTTGAAATGGTCTCCCTTTTCGTTATTCGCCTCTACTGAAAGGTTTTTTGGAATCGATTAATTTCATGCCCTTGTCTCCCACTTACGATGTCATAACATCCAGTTCTGTTGAGTAGTCCATCACATTTTCCCAATTCCATCATCGTTGGTTCCATATTGACCATTGACATCACCTCAAATATTCATTAGGTGAGGGGGAAAGGATAGAAAAAAGTCAACGGATCAGATATGAGAATGGACAGGGTTACTGTATCTTGCACAATCTCTTCGGGATACCTGATCTTGCGAAGGGGAAATAAAGAATCCTCTATAGAGAGGTGCTCGTTCTGCTCGGTCATCCATCGTCACGATACCAGAAGCGATGCCAGAGGAGCCAACCATGCCTGAATGTAGCTTGATCTTTGATCTTTATGGCTTGGAAACTATGTAGTTTGTAATCAAGACTCACCAGTGAACTTCAGTCGTCGCATGCTGTTCCATATTTTCAATCCATCGAAGAGTACCGAAGGATCTCCTCCAGACTCGTTCAGTGCTTTCCTACAGTATGACAAGATTCCATGTGGGACCCATCAACATTTGAACTCACCTTGCTGCCAGCGCGTATAGTTTGAGAGCGTCGAATAGATAGATGTATCCGTAGATGTTTGCCTGCGCATCAATATATTTCGAATCTGCGAGGCAATTCAAACCACGTCCACGTCGGCCTCCGTCAGCCCAGCCTCCTTGATGCGTTCGGTGAAGGGCTGGAGGATGGTGTTGTCGAAACCGTTGACGTCGTCGATCTACCGTATACCAGATAAGAGGAGTTCAACTGGGTCAAACTCACAATAATTGCGTTTGCGTATTGATCCTTCACATTCTGGAGCATGCTTCCGTCTGCACCGATCCATGGCGAAACGTCCTTTGCTCCATCCTGGAATGGACAAAAGGGCCATAAACTGTCGAAGGATACGGTAGTAGAAGTTCAACTCGGTCAGATTGAGGAGCAGATAAATACCACAACGTTCGCCCAATTGATTGTCCAAATGTGTGCAGTGGAACTTACCAACTGAACTTACTCCTTTTCGTAGAATTCAGACCATTCGATACAGGATTAAGCATGAAAGTTCATTAATTGAAGTTCTTTTTACTTTTTCTTCGAAAGTCAGCCCGTGCTGGTGGAACAACGTTCGTATCTTTCTTTACAACATTTTGCTTACTTCGTTCGCCCTACTCAGTGTACTTTGACTAAACGGAAGTTGCCTCAATATTCAAGTCCGGCTGTTTGGCGCCATTTTGCGACACTTTAGTAAACGATGCAAGTATCTAGGTATAATGGTGTGACCACCTGCAGCCATGGGAGCACGAATACGTACTCAGTCGTTGACATTCCCTTAACATCAGGGTAAGGGCGGCAAGATTTGAAGATGAATAGTTTACCTCTTCGTTGGCGGCCAACATGAACTCTTTGGACTGTTCGCGAGTGTTTGAGAAGAGACAGATGATTACTGTAATTTTGCATTTTGCCTCGTAATAGAATCAAGTAAAATTATTGCGGTAATAAAAATACATCCGGTGAAACGTATTTCGACCGGTTTTGCCTCACCTCTGGCAGCGTTTTTCAAATCCGACAACAGTCCACTCGCTCGCATTGCCTTTGCGTCCGCGTACTCGTCGAACATCACCTGAATGTTCCGTTGTTTAGTGGGAGTCGTTATAATCATCGTAAGTCTGTCCACCTTCTTGACGACTTGTACTCCTCTGAAGTGGAAGACTTCCTCGAATGCCGTCGTTCGATCGTATGCAATGGAGCCGACATTAGTCGCTATTGCGATCTAAACATCGGGATTTCTATATGGATAAACAAGTGCATTTCTCATTCGTCTATTCTCCGCGGCGCCGTTGTCTTTACGTTCGATAGACAACCTCTTCGGAGAGATTATAAGAATGACAAGTTCACCGATTTTTAGAAACCCGTTACAGATATTAATTTTCCAAAATACATTTTCGCCCATTTTTTACTGTCTTTTCTAGTGCAGGAGTCGATTTAATTTGACCATGACTCATCATGAGGAATGCTGTTGAAAGGAACTCCAAGGAACAAACTCCGTTCTGTTGCAGCGAGAAGTGTTGTAGAAGCTTTCGCAAGTCCCCTTATTCCACAACAAAACTTGCTATCTGTTCCGTTGCGGCTTACTCTGTTATCTATATCATTCTGCGAACTATGCGACTGCAGTGCTAGCACAAGCCGAAGCATTTCCTAACCGCCTTCAATCCGCTTGAGTAAGCCTCAGGATTTGTCGTAAACAGGGGCTATTTCTGCGATTGCAGGGATACTGTAGACTCCGCCCAGTTTGAGGTCACAGGATGAATGCGGGTGCAGATCTTATATGTAAGGTAGGATGAGAAGGCTTCAATATAGCTTTGTGATAATTAACAAGACCGTGCCAAAGTCGTGGAAGCAGGGAGTGAGGAGCTGAGTCGTTGACAAAGACGTTACTATCGCACCTTGTTCCATTTGTAGTGTTTGAGAAGAGCACAGGCGGCCTCAGCAATGGAATTGGTCGATCTGAAGATATATCACAGAATGGATGCACATCAAGAAATCGGTGGTAGACTATACGAAGTTTATGAACGACTATAGGTAAGTTCTTCTAGAAAAGTAAGAATAACGAACTTCTTCTCAATGGGCAAAAGTAGAAATTTTTGTATTTCCGCCTCGCTAAGAATTTGTCTGTACCTACATGAACAATCACTAGTTTCTCCTGCTGACATGTGTCAGAATATCTAAAAGCACAGAATAAATCGGTCGGATCTTTGAATCTAGACAGTTCACATTTCTAACCTTGTTGATATTCTTGCGAGTGTTCTGAATGCCCTCTTGTCAGCGAGTGAATTGGACGCTGCCATATATCCAATGATTGGAATGTTCCAGAAGGCCGCCATGCGGGCGACTGCCTCAATCTCTGCAACATACATTTTTAGTCAATCATGTATTGTGCGCCCCAGCACAATTGTGACAGGGAATTTCGTTTTGCTATATGCTAAGTCACGCCGGTTGGTCAGAGAAACGAAAAAGTAGTGTGCAAAAAAGCGTAAGAAACGCGTAAGGAGCGTATTGGGTGTAACAGTTCAGATAAGAAGCATAATAATACAAGCTGATATTTCGAGAGCGAACACTCCATTTGGGCGCTGACTGTGCTTGTTCTAATTCGCGTGCTATTGCGTCGTTTCTCGGATCACCAGTTGTGATTTCACATTTGCTTCAACAGTAAAATATATTTTCAAGCTGGTTAGTAAACATGAATAATACTTCATGAATGTTTATCGAACGTAATAGAGACGGTCCGCGGAAATTAGACGAAGGACGACCCTTTGAAACTTTTTAGAAACCCTTGCGCACTTCGGCTCAGGTGGGCTTTGGAAATACCAAAAGCCAATTGCGAAAAACATAAAAATTGACTATTTTACAAACATATGAACTATCTACAGGACCCACCAGCATTACAGTATGGTCCGATGAATGCCTTCACTTTCTGGAGATGGTACATATCCGCAGCAACGGCGACTCCCTCGTACGATTCTCCACATCCATTCTGCGATACGATCCTGCAAATATCGATTGATTGGACTATTACAGTATTCCGAAAAATCGTGTCAGGACTCACTCGACGTCAAAATCTTCTCCAAGAATGCCCTCTCTGTGCAGTGAAGTACGTGATATCTGTAGCATGACCTGATCGTTTCTGAAAGTACTCTATCATTATTCTGACGACGGTTTTCGTATTAGGATTCTACAACATTCGGTCATTTATGCCAAAGGAGACATAGCATATGGTGAGCCATTCGACCTCAAAGCATTCACAGCACCGATATGGCCGAGTTTGACGACGATCTTGCCTGAACAAGGGATAATTAGAATATTGATTGATTCAATTAAGATTACGGTAGTTCAATCTATAAGTACTCCAACCTTTTCCATTGACAACTTCTGAAGAGTTGCTGTGTTGAGTTCGATGGGAGAGCGATTCAGATTCTGAAGTCGACCGAACGTCCTCGTCTTCTTCGCACACGGTAGGATACGGTAGTGAGAGAAGAAGGATCGGCAGGAGCCACCAAGCTCGAGCCATGCCTGAGGATACTGTAGATTGACAGAGACTTAGAAAACAGTAAAGAAAAGTAACAAGAAGTTAAATTGTGAAGATGTTACTCATACTCATATCAGGATGTTCGACTATTTTGAGACAGAATATGAAAAGAGGAGGAATGGTCTTGGATGAGAGAGTGTGGGTGGAGGAGAGACGACATACGGTTAGATGGCTCCCTACTCAGTATGATTACTTGAGTAGGGAACGAAATCTCAATGATTCCTCCTCATTTCTCCCTTCTCGATCATCCTATATCAACTGCCCAACAACCGTAAATATGAGCGAATTGAGTGGAGGGTTTGCCTTGGTCAGTGGAGAGGATGAACAAATCCGAGATCCGAGATTTCCCAAATCCATCCAAATCCACCGAGATCCTCAGGGGATTCACTACGCTTCTCATTTTGGAAAGTGCCTGATAATCGCCATGGATTCACAACCGACAACTCACATTTATTTCTTTTCGAACGCCACAAGTCAGGGGATCAAAGTGTAATTTCGAAACACATTCACACTTTTTATTCAAAAAACGCGTATGATCCGATCATTAATATTCACGAAGATGTTTTTATGATAATACAGTGGAATCCGATCGATAACCCCCTTCGATTCTTCAGGACGTCGGAGAGTAGTTGCAGATGTGGTCATCCATGCCCGCGGCGAACGTCGAGCTCAGGTTTACTTTTGAGAAGAGCTGAAGCAACAAACACATAGATATGGTTGGTCGGTATCTTTTCATCGCAATACGTCAAATGAAAGATTAGACATTATTGGCAACTTGGTCGATTTCACTATGGGATCCGTCACCATTATTTCCACCAGACCTTTAATTATGGTAGGCAGAATCATTATTTTCTAACAGTTCCAATAAAATGAAAGCGCCTTTAAATTCATAGGAACTTTAACCTAGAAAATCATCCTGTCAACCATACCGTGAATGTACATCTTACTGTTTTCATAACAAAGAGAACGTCTGACCAATCATTCACTCCTATCATTCTCATCTTTTCCCTTACAGTTGCTTACCCCAAGAATCTTGTCCTTCAACTTTTCTCCCATTTGAACAGCCAATGCATTTGGAATGAATCGTCCGTCCTTGCACGTTATGCCTGAATCAGGTTTTCATAAAATTCAAAAGTTACCGTAATCCCACCTCCGGCTTTAGTTGTAGTGGTGCCAGCCGCTCCAGTCGTAGGACCAGGCGTCGGACCAGCCGTAGGTCCAGCCGTAGGACCAGGCGTAGGCCCAGGTGTGGGCGCAGCTGTTGTTTTCGTGGGGTCCGTTTCTTCTGCAAAAGAGGTAAATGTTTCGCAAGGGATAGCCATGAGGGATAGGAGGGGAGATACGAATGATTGACATCTCACCAATGATCGGATCGTATATGGCATTGCACAGTGATTCTGCGCACACGCACAGTTCTGGCTGCCCCGGGTTCTTGCTAAAAATTGAATTTATAATTGAATTTCAAATATATATTTTAAGTAAACGTAATGGAAAAATTGTTGGAAACGCACGTGCACTTCACATCCGGCGAACCTTCCCAAGCAGTTCCGCAGTATGAATGCGGATTCTCACCACGTTCTGAAATAATTAAGTGTAAAAATCTTCTTTTTGCGATTAGCAAAGTTCGGTGACTTTTCAGCAGACACGGTCAGATATGTTTCACACTCTATATATTTTCGCTTGAATTTGATACTGTTGATTTGACAGTGGTTTGGATTTAGGGTAAAAACATTACTTGTCAGACAATAGTCTCCATTGCAAGTGTTTGAAGGATCACAAGTGACATTGACAGCTCCACGACCTGAGATCGAATACGATTCGTACAAGAAACGAACTGACAAAGTGACAGTTTGAATAATCGAGGCTTCTTCTGGAAGCCTTTCTTATTATATGTTTCAGCATGGTCATATTAACTGATGCACGGGGGATTTGCCGATTTTTTTCCGTATCGATATTTTAAAAATGTCTATCTATGAAGAAGAATAACAGATTACGAAAGTGACATTAGGCATATACCTGTCAGTGAACGAGTTCGAATAAAGGCATATAAAGATAAGATTGCCACCTGGTACATCAATGGATCCACACTGGAAGCACTCGGTGGCCATGGCCGATGGAAGGGCGATCGTATTTCTGCAATTGAGTTCACATATGTTTCACACAGCATTGATAGAGCGTACCATGGATACTATTTTGATTCAAAGCAAAGATAATAGACACTATATTCTCATCGTCGAAATAAAAAGGCACTCACGTCACACCAGCTGCTGTCCAAGTGGCCAGAAGGCCCTGAACTCAGTTTAAATTTGGAGGACTTTTTGCTTTTTGAATATCGAAAAATCTCAACGTAAGCTTAGTTTCACTGAATTTTGGATGTGTACCTAATAGTACTACCTATCACGGCGATTCCGCGTGACATGTGCCGTCAGATATCATATCGCTATCTCTGTCGTGTGCATTTCCCCAAATTCATCGAACTCGAAATTAAAGAAGAGCTGTTACACATTCAAACTGTGCTGGGTAGGGCATTCTGGCTCGAATATCGTGGTGTGCTTGGTGCACGTGGTTGTGATTTGGCTATTGATATAGCTGAATCGCCGTGATATCATTTGAGAAAAGAGTAAGGATTGCTTGAATTCGTACCTCGACCATTGAATGCATTGTATTGCAGAAGTCTCCATTGCACACACACTCCGAGGTCTTCGTTGAGGAGTCGTAGAAACATCTCAAATATCTTGTTATTCAATCAAAGAAAATGATCAATACTAGACAGGAATTTAAAGTTTTCGAGGATGATGTTTTCGAAATGCCCTATAATCAACGTTTTCGGCAAATTCAGGCATTCGAACTTGAATTTTTGGATTGCATAATGGAACGAATTGAGAAGTTTGACAAATGAAAAAAAACGGGACGCGTCGCGTCTTTCACTCTATGAGAAGGTTTTTTTATTACTAACTTTAGAGCGGAATCAGTGGTTTTATGAGTGGAGGTGTCCGCACATCCCCCCGTCCACGTCCCACTACTCGTCACTTCTGAAAGGACACATCTTCACTGAGAGATTCAACAAGTCAGGTATGTTTCAGCGCGAGCATAAAATATCCAGATTTTGTTTGCTATCGCTGATACCCTGATAGGCGTTTCAAAAATATTAAAGTACCTGTTCGCACAAAAAATTACCCCTCCCCCCCCTTTTTATTTCATTTTCCGAAAATTGATGGCGCCAATATCATGTTATCGAAGGAAAAAATGACCGGAAGTCTTTCCCTGGCCTCTGGCGAGCGATCAAAGGTACAACCCTGAAGTGCTTGCACACGCAATTCAAATGCGGTTTCGCAATATACTGTAGCTTTGGACAGTCTCGATCGCCCCTCCGCCCCTCCCTCTTATCCCCACCGCGCATCGCACCCGAGCCGGGTTCCACCAGGGACCCGGCTGGTGTGCGATGCGCGATGGGGATAAGAGGCGGCTGTCGTCTCTCCCTCGTCGGTTTAATTACCCATTGGGTAATACCCAAGTTTGAGGTAAACATTCGGTTTTGCGCACGAATTTGAATGTTTACCTTCTGTGGACGGGAACTTTAATGTGTTCGTGAATAAAATGTCAAATTTTTTGTTTCTGTTTGTATTCCAAGAATCATCTTCCATCGACACTTACGGAATCCACACTGAGAACTGCACAACGTGACGTTATCGTTGGAGCAGATGGAACCTGAAAGTAGATATGTGTCATTTTGTCTCATTTCCTTCTTCTGAACAGTCGTTTGTGTTTCGTGGAGTCGACCGCCCAGGAGATGGCAAACAAGTGATTAGCGTAATAATTATGCAAAAGATTACAGTATCCTCGAATAGGGTGACAGACAACTTCGCCTTGGACAATTGCGCTCTCGTGGTGGTCATTTGAGGCGAAGAATGGTTCATATCACCACTATAGCGCAATAGTGCATGGCTCGGTTGTCTTTGACCTTCTCGACCCACCAGATGTTTTGGAGACACCTTGACATTTGTGGCAGACGGTGGATGAATGGACTGTATGAAGGAACGAGACGAGGAAGATAATCCTCATTCTGTAAGTGATGTTTTTATAAGGCACCTACTTGGTATGGGCCAATCATGTAAGACTCAATTCATCTGCTTTTACAATCCATGTGAAACATATTCGGAAAGGCGGTCATGGCAAACTAGTGAAAAGAAATGAGCTGTTCGTAAGGAAAAGATGAGAATTTTTCGTTTCGACGAGAGTTTCAACGACGCTTATTCATCTGATGAAACGCTTTCATCTATACTGAAAATGAGGCACACGTGTTGAAAGACCGAACGTCATCTCATTCAATCGGCAATCAACAACTAGTGAAACACTCTTGAAACCTTTACCAAGAATTGCCACTGCAAGATGACGACGCGAGATCAATGGCAAGTAGTCACTACATTCAGATTCTAACTTTAGCGTCATAACGCACAAGATCTTATTGAAAGTGATTGAAGAAAAAGATGATAGAAACTAGGATGTCGCTATCGGAACCGAGAGCTTCATAGTTGTTTTTCAAGGCATCAATGAGCGTAGTCTTTATCACGTTGGGCGAAATATATCTGCTTTTACATTCCCCAGTGAAACATATTTGCTAAAGCGGTCATGGGAAACTAGTGAACATAAATTAGCTGCTAAATGTGAAACGTAAAATCTTTGTAAGGAAAGCCAACATTTTTGAGATAGAGAAGCGTATGTATCAAGAAACTCACTCATCTAAAGAAATGTTTTCTTCTATAACGCTCGTGTTGACATATCAAAATTTCTCTAATTCGTTCGGCAATAAACAGCTCGTGAAACATACTTGAAACCGTTACCCAGAATTGTCACTGAGAGTAATCTACGAGACATTCAGATTCTAACTCTGGTGTCAAAACACAAAGGATCCCGTTGAAAGTGAATGAACAGAACAGTAGAATCTAGGTTGTCGCTATCGGAAGCTAGTTCTGCATAGTTGTCTGTTCACTCATTCCGATCGATTGTCTATGATGAGCGAGAGAGAATTAGTCACTAATGAGCCCAGACAGAAAAGTTGTACCTACTTTGGTTCCGACAGCGACAAATAAATAGAAACATAATCTACGAAACATTCGCATGAATTATAGGAAAAATCAAACAAGTGTGAAGTAGCAATGCAACCAAAACTGAGTAATAAGCGATGAGTGAAACATAACCACTCTCACCTGATCGTTTCTCCTCTTCGATGGTGTTCGTTGTCTACTGAATCCCCCCTTGTCGATAGACTATTCCAGTTCCACCGTGAACCATTCGAAGAGATTACACTCCACTCTCACTCTTCTATCCCAAGTTGTTGTCTCTAACTCTCATCATAGACAACAACTCAAGAGAGAAGAGTGACGATGACTGATCATGGTCCTTTCCATTGGATTACCCTGTAGAGATCTGGCTGAACCGTCTGGTATCTTCACTTATCCTATATTCATTCCACCGAGGGACGAAGGAAATCGAAGAGTAGACGATGACGAGAGAACCACAAATCCGTCCGATCATTTCGAGAACAATTATGGAAGCTGATCATGTTACAGTGTCTGTATCTCATTGAATCACCTTGTTTTTTTCAATCCGAATCGTAAATGAAAGAAGGGCACTGAAGTAAGTATGCCATAAATGACTGTTCTCGATTCACCCCGGGATTAGCCATGATCTTTTCATTGTCATTTACTTTATGGAGATTGATTACGATAATAATGCAGCTACTGACTCTTTCCAAGTTATTTGACACAGAGTTCACTCACTATGAAAGCTGTAGATTTACCATCGACCACGTAATCGTGGCGCAGTGGCAGTGAGTTTGCCTCAGGCGCGGATACTAGAGGGTTCAATCCCCCAGGGCGGCAGATGAGGAAACATCATACACTCCAACAGACTGACAGTGCTGATAAAATTCAATCTCTGATGCTGACACTTTTGCCTTATTTCCTGTGCGTTTCATGTCTATTCGCAAGAGAAAAGCTTTGGGAAAGAGTTGCAAGCAGTTGATGGCTCACATTCCATAAATGCCAGTTGCTGTTAGAAGAGATATGCGAATAAGATAACGTCAGCTTATCTGAAGCTCTTGATTTATCCCTTCAGACTCTGGATCTTCTGTTGAAAAGAGTTTGCAATCATTCCATCAAGGCAGCTCTGTTCATATTATATGTACCATTGATCTATTCAATGTTTTCAAAACTTGGGTCAGGGCATTGAAAAAGTTGAAATCACATGGATTCATAGAGATTCCCACAATGCAACTCATCATTCCCGTCTCTGCCCTCCAATGCCTTCCTATTACTCTGCTCTTGCTACGCACAGGAGCCGGGTTAAGAGAAAGGGCGAAGATGAGCCGATTCAAGATAAAAAGTGTAATGAGGAGGAGGAGAGGGAACGGATGGTTCAAAAGAAGCACATTCGTTTTTTAAAGAAGAGGTTATGATCTCAGTAAACTTTTCCGGGATTGCATTGTCATTTTGGATGCCGTCGTTATATGTGACTACCAGGCTGTCGCTATCAGCGTCTTTAGTGCAATTGTCATTCGTCTAATCTCCGCGGAGCGGTTGTCTGTCACATGAGAGAGATAACAGCTCCGCGGAGATTAGACGAATGACAATTGCTCTATAGTCAAATAGCGACACCCTAGAGAGAATTTGTCTCTGTTCAATGGTTGACAGCCGCTCGCATAAGAGCACAGGTTTAGATAATGCAAATATGTTTCAAAAACATAATTCAGACATACATCTCTTCCTCTTGCACTCCGCTCCTTCTCTGAGGGCAACAAGAGGCAGCATAACACATGTACTCGTGGAGTAGTGGTTGTGGGAGCGCGCTATAAGCCGAAAGGTCTGTGGTTCGATCCCGTCCGCCGCGAAGAGCGTTGATGATACTCCAATCTCAAGTCAAAGCATAGTTCAGCAGAATAATCCTGTTGACCATCACTCCTATCTGAGCTCGTCTTTTTTGCACAATTTTGTAGTACCTCAGGGTGTGAATTACCTTGATCAAGGCTGTTGATTGGCTGAAAACGCTGTTTTAAGATAAATTCATGGTACGAAGATCGAAATAATGTAGCGAGAGGGCTTGGAAGACCAGGAGCTTGAGTGGTGAAGGGGGGGGGGGCTTGACCGCCTAAGCAACCTTCTTTGGCTCCTTCCCTTTCTCCAAACATACCTGACCTCGGACAGTGAATAGAGAGGAGCAGCCGCAACGCATCGACGGTCACGCGTCGCGGCTGTTCACCTGTACGAACAGATCCATCCCCTCAAGGGAGAGCACACAAGAATCTAGTCGATGACGTCATCCCATGTTGCATCTCCCTAAGCTTCATCCCCAAGATGGAAGAGAACATTGTGTAATCCTCTCCAGAGGGGATTTGGCTACAGGATAATCTCATCCATCCTTGATCCTCTTTTTGTCATTCGCGCACCCTCCATAAATCTCTCTTGTTCTTGGCCACGCAAACTTCTTCACTTGCTTACTTCTGCCCGATTTTCGCCACTTCGCAGGGCGGGAATTGGTTTCAATGCGGTGATATATTGCTTTGATCAGCGTATTCCGTTGATCCGAACGACCCATGTTCCAGCAATAACTTCCACGAATTGTTTCGCCTATTTCTCCCGTGAAGTATGCTTTGAATGACCATGTTCATGTTCTCAAATGTTACAAATGTGAAAGTGACTTGAAAGCTGCATCAATGCAAATGACTCGCTTTTTCTGTTTTGTTCCCGCATCGCTCATTTCCGTCTGATCTGACTAATGTCCCCACGCATCTGATATCAATCATTTACCGTCTCTCCCCTCTCTTGGGATGTCGTCTCTCACTGATCAGAGACAACTACTCAAGTGAGAGGAATGAGTGGAGAATGACTGATGCTCATAACATTATAAGTAGGGTGGGGAAAGGCAGCGAAAGTACATTTTTCATTCGTCTGATTCACTCCGAGCGGTTGTTCATCATGAGAGAGAGAACACCGCTCCGAGTGAATCAGACGAATGAAAAATGCACTTTCGCTGCTTTTCCCCACCCTAATTATAAGCTGATATCGATGCTATTTGTGCCCTAATCCCTGTGTCTGTGGCCCTTATCACAGTCACTTTTTGATTGTCATCAATTGCCTGTGGCGCCATGGTCTGGAATTCATCCTGAGTCATGTCTCATATGGGGGGCGATGCTTGTCAATTAGTCATCATTCCTCCTTTGGAGGCGATAATCTATGAAAGGCGATTGGAATGAAGTGCTTTATTCAAGCATTGAGGAGATCATTTTATCTGTCTATTAGACATCTTGAACGTTCAAGGTACAGCTTGTATCTTGAAACTTCCGGTCGTTTTGCGAATGAATTTGTATTGGTTGATCCATTGCTGGGGGTTCGGCGGAAGTTTTCGTGAAGTGCACGTACACCCATCGGTTCGGGTGAACGCAAAAAGTAGAATGCATGTCGCGTTTGAATGCATAACGGAACACATTTGATTGGACGGATGTCATTGGTGGTCGAGAAACATCCACTTTGAAGGGAAGAAGGAATGGCACAATCAATCCATACACAATGAAACATTCCTTACGCTGGATGCCCTATTTGTCACTATGCAAACATAGATCCAACCTCTTCTTCTGCCTTCCTCAACCATTCTCTTTGCCTATCCTTCTCCCTCATTGACGGCCGAAAACCCGCACCGGCTATGTTTCACGGACTCTTGATCTCTTCGTTGACTTTTTTTCACAGTCTTGCCGATTGATTCGACAGTTTTGAAAAAAATATAATTCGACACTTCTGATTTATGTTTCACAACACCATTTTAAACTGATTTCTAGCAAATTGCTATTGAGCCCTTGTATTATTCACCCAGGCAATAGAATAGGATGTTGTTCAGCTCAGTTCATAAGTAGTTTGCAATCATTTCGTCCCTTGCAGTCTGAACGTCCGACTTGTTTTGGCACATCATTATCAAATGATAAACATTCCGTACGGTGATTGATAACGAATCTTTCGTCTTCTCTCCAACGGTTACGAATCCGCGACCGTTTAGGTTTCCATTAATCTTGAGTTTCATAGGTCGTACATGTATCAATTATAATTATCCCGGGGATGGCGCGTAGCCATAAGATATTCCCACATAAGCTCATATCAACTATCCTTCTGTGCCACTATCACCAGTCCCCCTCCCCATCCCCTTTCTCCTTTCGGTCCCTTCCCCCTTCTTGCGCACTGATTTGCAAGTGTTTATCATTCTTCCCCCTTTCTGTTTGCTTCTCTGTCCACTCTCTCACTCTCCCACACTCTCTCGTCTACTCTCCCCGTCTCATCCCTCATCAGATCACCTGATCTCTCCTGAAGTTATCATCTCTTACGGTATCTCTGACCGCGCTGACCGTCTGCGCCCTCTCGTACTACCGTAGTCTCTTGATCTCCTGAGCGGAGGCCGAAATCTCGACGTTTCGAGATGAGACTACGACACTAATGCGGGAGGGTTACCGGTGGCGAGAGAGTACGCGAAGATGAGAGGGCAGCCAGAGAAAGAGAGATTGATGGGAGAGTACGGTAAGAGTGGAGATGTGTTAGAGAAATGGTCAGAGAAGTAAGAAACAGGAAGAGATCCCCTTCTTTCACACAAGTGATTACGATTCGTGTGTGTGCGCGAGCATGTGGTTTTTGATGAGTTTCTTTGGTAGTGACGCACTTTTGGTGAGTTGATTGGACAAACACCGAAAGAGCGTCAAGGAGGGAATCAGGAATAGGAGGGGATTCGACAAATCCATGGGAACATCGTTTCGTTTCATCGTTTCTCACGATTTATTACTCGCTCGTGTTATTATGATTCACGCAATGCATAAGACGAGTTCCTTCAGGGAATCGGGGATGATGAACTCTTTTCTTTGGGAGAAAGATAGGAACGATATGGACATTTGCGCCATTGCAGTGAAGGGTAGATACGCCATCCACAATTCTTTGCATTCTCACGGCGCATTGTCGATATTGTGCTTATGGCGCAAATGTCTATGGCGCTCGTCTCTTTCGAAACATCGATGTCAAGTGTTCATCATTCACATTTATACGACTCCTGTACATAAATCAGGCGTCTTCTTTTGATCTCAACATATGGAAGACGATTGTGCAATGAAGTTGGTCTTCCCTCGAGGGAGAGAAATGACTAATTCAACCTCCATTCCAATTTCTGTTCTCCCCTGACCCAGACTCATCATCTCCACCCATTGTTCTTACCTTGAACTTACGCGAGATGAGTTACGTTTCACACCGTCTATAAGGGATCACATGTAACCCCTTTTTGATCTTGTCGTTGTCTATCTTATCATCGCGGTAATCATTGTTTATTATCGAACTTTAAACTCTTCCATTATCTCGATGTCTCTTCATTCTATTTCATCGCACTCTCACCTCTCCAAGCTCGGGTACCTGATATTCGATTTTGATAATTGGTTGCATTTGATATCTCTCTTGCTTCCCTCTATCGCTTACTTCCATCTGCTACAAATTGTACAACAACTTGCCCCATTTGGCCTTAATGAGCATCAAATGAGCCGTGACAGATCCTAATTCCCCCAATGTTCACCGTTGATGAGATCACAAAAAGCCGCCCCTCTCGACGCCCTTTTCCCTTTTTGGCCCCTCCGATCTTCGAAAGACCACAAAAAGGCGACTAGAGCCTAGGTTGGTAGTCTCCTCAAGAAGAGGAAGTTCTCTCTAATTGACTGTCTCACAGTAATATAGTACCCTTTGCAGTAATCGTTTGAGGGGACTTTCTTTTCAATCTGAGGATGCCTCTCCCTCTCCCCTCGCTCATTTATATCTCGACCCCATTTAGTAGTGCACAAGACGCGCATAGAATGAGGGGGGGGGGGAGTTCTCCCACCATCTGACCCACCGGAATGTCGATGCCCTCATTGAACTGTTCTCGTGTCTATGTTGTGTTTTGAAGTGTAGTGCTTGTTTAGAGTGAGAGACGACTGTTCAGGGGAGATTCTAAGAGTTAGTGATCAGGACAAAATTATTGTGTGAGAATTGTATCCTCCCTAAAGAAGCCGCAAATGGAGTCGCTATTTGGGGTTCCAACAGCGATACTTATTATCTGCCGTTATGAATTGATTAGGGATTGCTGCGATAAACTGCCCGTCCTAGTAGCTAATCGAAGCAATTTTCCTCTTCTTGTTATCTTCTGATTGTGAGATTGCTTCATGAAAACTTGGAACTCAGTCTATTACTACTGTCAGTGGATCATTTCCAGAGAATTTCTTCATAAATCAAGTATCGATGGTATCACATCTGTTACCACCCGCACTTCCCTCATTTCCCCTCTGATTTGTCCCACCAACGCCCTCTTCTCAATGCCACAGGGCGTAGTCGTGCAATTGTCTTTGTGTCTGCGTCTCTTCAGAATACACACTCTCTCGTCTCTTCCTTTCACAGTTCCGCTACTCGTCATTCTGCCGCACTTGCGATGATTAACGGCAGTCGGGAGGTGATTAACAATACCGTTTTCCGAAGAGTACCGTTTCTCTATTGTGTCTTGTAACAATCGTGGCGGGATTTCGCCGCATGAATCGCCGTGTTGATGTCATTCTTTTCTACTATAGCCATGCTATTAGATTTATTTCTTGCATCTGTCAAATACAGGTTACGTTGGCATTTTGAATAGTTTATGGAATATGTTTTTCATTGGGTGTATCTTCTAATTTATAGTTATCTTGAAACATAGCCCATAAAGTAGTCAAACTGCCAACTAGGGGTTCTAAATCGGTAAAATTTGTCTCATTCTTTTCCGGAGAGCGGTAGTCTCTCGCCCTGATAGACAACAGCTCAGCGGATAAGAATGACGATAAATTTACCGATTTAGAACCCCTAGTGCCAACCATACACTCCAATTATCTTTCCTTGGCTCTTATTTTTGGTCATTCCCGGTTTCAATCGTAGTGAGAAATTTCTCGCGATTTCGTCGGTGGTAGATGTCATCCCATCAATTTCCGTGCATTCCTTTCTCTTCTCTGTGACATTCCATTGATGGAGGTTGATCAAGAGAAGGACTCTAACTGTCTGCCACTCTCTCCTCATTCCTCTTCGTCTCTAACCGAGACCACCAATCCGGATCTTACTCAAAGAGAGACACTCCAGGTGTGAACAGAACAGCTGAGAGTGTCTAACTGTCTGTACTCTCTCCTCTCTCCACGCTCTCTCACTACTCCCACTGTCTGTTGTCTCCTCAGACATCACACTCTCTCATCCAGGGAGCTTTTACTCCATCACACACATCAAACTTGTTGGCAGAGCAACTTGGGCAACATTTCCAGGCCGATTTTACGGAAAAACGTCTGTGTGTTTGCTTTCCCGTCGGGACACGACCCCTTTCGAGGGTGAAATTCCCGCCTGAGAAAATATCCTTCATTGCTGGGAGAACGCTTATGGGTACCATGGCCTTCAATGGCCCTCTGGCAAACGATGATGAAGTGTCCGTGCAAAAAGTGTGTGCAAGTCAGAAGAAGTTGCAATTACCATCCCGCACCCGGTTTCTGCCTTTTACCGGTACGCTTGCTACTCTCAATTCCGATCCGCCCCTCAAAACTTGTGCTGTTTATCGCGGCCGTCTCATTTGGCGCAATAATGATAATCACCAGTGCGAATCCTGATTTGTTCGCTCTGCCCGTCTGGCCCTCTCTCCTGATCCCCTTCGTCTCTATCAAGATCTGTCCCAGATATGGCTTGTGATCACCTTCCCTTTCCCCTCCCTAAGGGGGTACGCCCTTTCTATGCCATTCTCTCATTTCTGCACACTCTCTCATTCCGTCTGTCTTCTCTGTTCTCTCTTCACTTTGTGTTGTCTCTCACTTTCCAAGAATCTCGAGTGCCTAAGGGCACTGTCAACCACTCTTATCCCTTCTCTCTCCTGTCCTTTCTCCTTCCTCCATCGATCGTTGATTATGTCATTTCACCCACTCGAGTGGTCGTCTCAACTGACCAAAGACTATGCCACACTCAGAGAGAACACTGCCCTTTTGGCTAATCCCTCCGTCAGCAGCGTGGCGCAGTGGAAGCGTGCTGGGCCCATAACCCAGAGGTCGGTGGATCGAAACCACTCGCTGCTAGCCTTTTTGCCCCTCGGTCCCTCATCAAATGCTCCAGTGCCTTGATCATTCACTCTCCGTATCGCATTCGTTGAATCCCGAGACTAATATTTTCGCGCCCCGTTTGTTGACAAAGGAATTAATCGTTCCGCTCGTAATCGCAGTGATTACAGACTGTGGGCCCGACTACAGCGGCCTATCGATTGATTTGCACCGGCAAGAAATCGATAATCCGCCAAAATAGGGTCGTTATTCAAGAGCAAGAAGTCTAAGGTACGGTAATTGATTGATTGAATTTGATTTAAAATAAAAATGAATTTCTAAAAGGTCATATTTAGGAGAACGGGGGGAGCGGGATGAGGCCGCAGAGAAGATCCGAGGATTTCAGGTCAGTACTATTCATGCTTAATTTATTCGCCCAAAAGCCGGATGCGATTTCTAATTTGCGGTAGTGCGTCGTAAATTGGTCGTAGATATGTCACAACGCATTAGCCAGCTACATTTATCACAGATTTGTCTCTCTCGATAGGGTTTCCACTCATTCCAAACTGTGCGCACATTCCATATGAATTCTCAAATGGAAGAATTCATTGAATAACCACAGCTGTGGTATCATGTTTCACAACGAAAACAGTCATCGAAATGGAATTGATAGCGGAACGCGATGAAAGATTTATTTCTGATGTTGAAAGAAGTTCTATGTGAATTCTTTCGAACCGTGCATTTAATCTATCAAAGACATCCATAAGGTGACAATGTATATCCATCTGAGTCCTGAGTCTCGGTTAACGTTATCAGCCAGTGTGGTCGAGCGTTTGTCTAGCAACGCTTTATAGAATGAAGCAGACCACGGCCTAGTGACAAGTATTTAGCACCGCGGTCCATAAGCCGGTAGTTCGATTCCGCCTCCAGGGCCTTTCCTCTTCCCCCTTTATGGATGCTTATCAATGATTCGTCCTCTCTCTCCCACTCATTCCTTCTCATTCCATTCCTTTCTTATTACGTTGGCCGCCCTATGGCAGACTGTCCGTGGAGCACATTTGAGAATACTTTACGACCCTAAAGATCACTCGCGCATTCATTGTCGCACTCTTTGAGCCTTCATTACATGCACATTCCTGTACGTAATCATCACATAGTGCATTCTTGCATAGATAGTACATAGAGATTCCTCCGATTCATGTCACTAGACTCCTGATAAATCACAATATATCCTGTGTAGACATGCTCACTCTTCTGCAGAGGCGTTCCTGCTAGTGTACCTTCCTCACAGGAGTAGGAGTGATTGCTCATATAAATGCTCAAAGTCGCTCGAGCAGAGTCACTCATTTTCATTTGAGCTACGTTGTTCATTCCACTTCATTCCTCAGAGGAGCGATCAGTTGTTTCTGTGGCACAATCGCTCTCCTTCTCCATCTCTTATTTCCTCCGTGATTATGAGTTTCACTCAAATTTTATATTCGACAAATTTCTGGAAATGCGATATATTCAACTTGTAGTGATAAGCTTAATTTGATAACTCTTTGGAACAACATACCAGCATGTCATCACAGATGAACCTTGCCAATGAGACTGCATGCCATCCAGGCAATGCCTTCTCCCACCATCTAAAACAACTCCTTCCTCCATCTCATTATCTGACCCCCAGGAAGTAAATCTAATTTGCACTCCCGCAGCTCAATGACAGGGAACACAATCTCCTTCCCAGTTAACACGAAAGAATCCGTTATGGGCCCCCAAAGCTACCCAATTTGTCCTTATTGGTCACAGGTTTCAGATCCTCGATTAATACTCCGTTGAGTTATGTTTCACACAGTCTAATTAAACAGCCTCTATCGACGAAACTAATGACTACGCAATTTGTAACTGTATCTATTGCACTGATTCTTTAGGGAGCGCATATATGAAAATGTCTCATATTCAGCAAATTCTTCATATCAGCAAATGCGCTTGATATTCCCACACGTTATACCTAGTAAGCTCCTTAAGTTCTTTTGACCGAAGTCTCCTTCTTTTTTGGGTTCTATTTCGTCGTTTCTCTGACCTCAGTTCTTCATCTTTTTCGCACAATAGGAGTAGACCGTTTTTGGCCCTTTTGAAAGGCACGTACATCATGGACATTTGCGCTGTAACAGTGAACGCCTATTCATGGGATAAGATTAACTTTGATCACATGGCCAAAAGACCAAAAAGGCATCCATGAAGCTGATGACAGATTGATTCTCCCTTCTTGCCTCATCCCTTCTCTATCTCTGCTCAGTGCGAACTTTTATCTTTACAATTGGCACAAGAATGAAGAAGGCTCTGTCTCTCTCCCTCTCCTCTGAATCTCTGCCTCTTTTTCGTACTTACGCTGGTTATCACACGATAACCGACAGAAGTCGTGTTTTGCTGTGCGGTCGCAAAAGAGGCAAGGGCAGTACAATCGAATGTGGAGCCTTTGTGGTTATCACGAATCTGTCTGATCTTCTGCGCACTCTCACCTACAGTATGCCATCGATTAGTCTCTCACTCGATTCTCAGACAAAGCCCCATGATAAGCCGGAGATCATTATTCGGTTTCTACGCACATTTCTACGCAACGCTCAAAATCCGAAAGTGTCAAGCAATTTTACGAACCCGCTGTATACGGGTCTGTGATCTGTGTTGTATGGCTCTCGAGGCGAAAATATTTGGGCGCGTATTCAAATTTGAATTTGTTGCAGGGGCCCTCCCCCCGGTGGATACTACTACGCCTCGTCTGGATCTTCACGAGCCGCCCCCTCGCCCTCCCAATCCTATCCATCTGCAGCAGGTCAGTATTGAAACCTGGTTGAGATATGTTTCATACATTCTAATTAACCTGGATTTGTTTTTAAACAGTCTGTTAGCTTCATGCTTTAAAGGTACACTCTGGGGCGCCGAGCATTGCAAACTGACATTAGACACGGTAGCTCCTTTCATAGAGTTTTACTCCCATTTTTGTATCGAAATGGACTAATAGAGAATGCAGTTTACATTCAGAGCTAAGAACTAACGTCGCTATATAGCCACAATATCAAATTTTCATCTTATTCGCTAAATAGCTAATTCAAATACTACCGTGTCTAATGTCAGTTTGCGATAGAAATCGGCGCCCCGGACTGTACCTTTAATGGAAATCATAATGTTCAGCATTCCAAAAACAATCATAAGCTGTTTTAGTCCAGTTTGACATAACCACGCGTTGATCGCTATGAGTGCGCGTTGAAAACAATCTAGTTTCTTTGGCTCGTATTTAATAGAAATCAAGATGTTCATCTTTCCGAAAAGAATAAAACTGTTTTGTTTCAACTTGCAAAAAGCCGCGCTTGGATTAAAAGATTGATTATATGTTTCACTAAGCTTTCATTAGGTGATTTCTGATGAACGTTTGATATGTCATCCCCCTCCAAAGGCAAAAATAATCCATAATATTATTGTGGAAAACAGACTTGATATAGTTGGTACACACGTGACATATCGGCGATCTCAAAGTCTGATCGCAAAGTATAAATTTCTTTATATTGGCATCATGAAACATATCTGAACTCCTCTGTGAAACTGCTAATTTCAGCTATTTTTCATATTATCTCGAGGTAAACTTATTTAAATTGATTTTTAAAATCGTTTTGAATACATTTGAACATGCATCAACCGAAATATCAATGAAAATCTTATGGTCACAGTAATATTATGTTTCACGTCTCCTTAAGATACGTTAATTTTTCAACTCAAGATAAAATCGACCTTTTCGGAACCGGGTGGAAAACTTTCGAATTAAATTCTGATTTTTTTACTGAAAGTAGGTATGGGCACCCCAATCAACGTCTTGTAGTGATTCGGTCTGAAAAAATTTCGCAATCGATT
>JACMIF010000131.1:43467-60102 GCA_014805445.1 Diplogasteroides magnus | reverse complement strand
GCCCCGGAGGGATGGAGGGCTTGGTTGGCCTGGGCGGGGATCGAACTCGTGACCCTTCGGATGGCAAGCAGCGCCTTACACCACTCGGCCATGCCGCCCTTCAACGCGTACGCGTGAACGCGTGAACGTTTATACGCGTGAACGTATATTAACACTGGAACACAACAACGAATTGAGACATCTTATATAGTCAACGCTAACTTAACATAAATCGGGAGACATCCTATTATAGTTTAATCTACTCGCAATGCTAATTTAGGGGAGAGATAACAAGGGAGGAGAGAATTATGGATGAAAGGACAAGTTTGAATGAATTGTCCTTTTGAATGAAATTAGCTTAGAACATTAACAACAAGGGAGTGGCAAACATTCACAAGAGTAAATGGAGGAGTCCATCTGTGGTGGAGGGTTGAGGATTTGGCAAGAACAGATTGAAGGTCTGAATGATATGACTATGGTGACAGGACACTTGTCACACAACCGCTCACCGGTGATTAGGTAGTAGAATGATGAATGAACTTTGACTATTGATTTAGAAATCCTAGTGGATACTCCTGCTGGTTGGTAGATTGACTCTTGATACTACCATCCATCGTTAGCATCCATAAGTATTTTTTTCTGTGTGTTCCCATTCTGACTCCTTATAACCAGGAGAAGGACATCTACATGACACCTCGTATTGTAATATTCAAACAGGGTAAATTATGTTATGTGGTGTGATTCGTATCCGCCTCCAGGGCATCTTTCTTATTGGATCTTTCTGTAAAGGATTTCAGAAAAATATACCTGATGAGACTTGTGTTATATATTCTTGCGAGAAAAAAACATGTACTGGAAGCATAAGTGTAAGTAAATAAGACAGTTGTTTCGGTTGCCGTTATTGGGGAACTCCCTGTCTGACCGTTCCATGGATTGACCCGGTGTAGTCCGCAGCAGCCGGCCTTGGTATTGGGTGATCACTTGAACTGTGTTCAGGTCAGTCACACCCACTGTGAGGTTGGATACGTGAGAAATCATCTGATCAACTCATTTGGGATGATACACTCTAGTTGCCTTCTACTCCTATTGCGTCGTTCTGTGCTATCTCACTGTTACAGTAAAGTGGTAAGCACAGATGTGATTTGAAGATGACTCTGAAGTAGAAAGTACAGTTACACCATTTGGGAGGAGAGAATGGACTGAAAAGAAAAGCGTTTACACTCCATGATCATGTGTTTGCTTCATTCAAGATGAAATCTCAAATAACAAGTTTCATTCAGTTCACTGACCAACAACAAAACCACTAGAAAATGGAGATGTTCGTGCACAAGACGTGCACAAGAAACTACCTGCATCATTGAATCAAAGTCATCGTTGATGTTTGTGCAATCGACTGTTGACAGATGACTAGAGATAACTCTATTTTGGTGAAACACATGGCTCTGCGACGAAATTGTCCGCAAATTCTTCAACATTAAGTGCACACGGTTGCATGAAGGCTCCATAATTATTCGTATATTATCTAGAACTTTCGTGGCAAGCAATTTCCCGACCCCGGAGGGCTGGAACTTTGAAAGAGTTGTGGTAACCGAGATCGAATCCAGGATAGTCATGAGGAAGGCGGAAATTTAATCTGTATAATATGCAAAGAATTGTCCATCTTTGCAGGGAAGAACGCAAATATTTGTGTTATCTATTTCGATGGGTGATCACTGACGACGGGATTTTGGGGGATTTCACTTTGTTTTCCAGCACGGGAACTTGCAAAAACTACCGTGTTATGTCAGGATGGGCGTCCACAAGGAATCTTTCATTGTCGAATATCTCGTGGGATGTAGTTGTGTTCGTAGGTGGATTCTAGGCTGCACTTACTTAGTAGGTATATATCCATGGCATGGGCGTGGTAGTAACAACATGTGAGTAGTAGGGGTTCAAAATCGGTAAATTTGTCGTCATTCTTTTCTACCGCGCTGTGTCTATAAGGGAACGAGATAACAGCGCTGCGGAGAATAATGAAGACAAATTTTCCGTTCTAGAACCCCTAGTAGAAAACCCCCGTTGTCATGCAATCACACATTCGTCTTTGCAGGTTGAATGGCTCATCATTTGGGAACAGAATCCACCCAGATTTCTTTCGTCTAATTCCCTCGGAGCGGTTGTCTCTCTCACGTGACGGCCAACCGCTCCGAGGGAATTGGACGAAGTAAATGTGCATTTCTGCTAGGATTACGTTCCATAGCTATCAGTGTTCAGAGATTAGATGTGTCTTGCTTGATCCTTCTCATTCATTCTATTGGTGCCCTTCACCCACCGCTATTTTGAGTCTTTTTAACTAGTTCACGCAATATGTTTTAATCTCTCCTGATGTTTCAGGAAAGAAAAGTGCCTACCTATAACAGTCCATTTCTCTACTAAGAATCTAGGTCCTTCATCGTACAACTCAAATATTTTCCCGTGTTTCTTGGGACGAGACGGGCGATTTACCAAGTTTGTATGAGTAATTGTACCCAAAACAACAACTGATCTGTCTCTCCCCAATATCTTTCACCCTCTGTTCCTCTCCCACTGTTCCTCTGTCACATGAGATTGCATTCTATGGACCATGGTCGCTCTGAGACAACAACAATGGACAAGACTCTAGTCTTAGTAGCCATGAGTATCCCTGGCCTCTCCCTTTACCGATTGTCTTTCTACTCTCATGTACTACAGTTAATGGGAGTAAAATGGGTGGTTCTGTCAGAGTCGAGAGAGCTAGAGACACAGAATGTCAGACTCCAACTCCTCTCTAGTTGATCACTGATAGTCACGCATAACTTATAGTGTGGCAGAACACTTGGAGGGGAAGACTCTAACTGTCTGACACTCTCTCCTACCTATGCCTGCACTCTTCGATCTTTGTTCTTTCTTGGGAATCACCCCCTTTCGGGTCAGAGTACCCTTGTCCTAGGGACAGAAAGGGGACGAAGAGGTGGCAGAGACACAGAGGATCTGTCATGTTGGACGAACGAAACTAGAGTGAAGGTACTGTAATGGGAGTATAAATTGCCCGCCCCTTTATTTTCTCGAGTGTCACACGCTAGGAGATCATCTCCCAATACTTTGACCCCCCCCCCCAAGAACCTACAACATCTAGGGCAGGCAAAGCAAGCAGAAGTGCAATCATCGGCCTTCCAATTCCCTCGAAGCGGATGTCTTTCTCTTGTGATGGACAACCACTCCGAGGGTATTTCATGACAGAAGAATGCACTTCTCTTTGCTTTTCCTACCCTAATAACATCTTATCTGACGAAGCTTGTTGTGTTCGTTACTACATTTGTTTTATTGCACTACTGCTTTTCGTGACGCTGCAATAATACCTCCAGAAGATGGTGATTCTGAAATTATGAGAATTCGAAGAGTCACTCATTGCGTGCAAAGTCTTTCATCGTAGTTATATGCTTCGTTAAACCTATCGATGCAGAATGGATCCGGTATTGACGGGCCCTCGTTCCATGCCCGGTGCTTTCTATGATTCCGTCTTAGACGTGTGCAGTCATGATCAGTTCACCCTTCAAGTCGTCGCTACAGTACTCGTTGGTGAGATTTTGTCGGTCCACCACGATTCCACATTCCGAACTAGGGGTTCTAAAACGGTAATAAAGTGCATTTCTCATTCGTCTAAATCACTTGGAGTGGTTGTCTATTGCTAGTAGAGGCAACCGCTCAGAGGAGATTAAACGAATAAGAAATGCACTTTATTTCCGTTTTAGAACCCCTATTCCGAACTGTGGATAATCCTTTATTCAGGCAACATCGCGTATCTTGTTGCAAACATGTTCTTTGTTGGACTGGACTTCGTAGATCCGGCCTGGGTGCAACCATATCGTATTCAAGATGGAGACAGCAAGAAGGTTTATTTGCTCCTGTAAAATATGATTCCTTTAGTGTCCGTATTTCAGGTCACTTTCGACAAATGGATTAGAGCACTGAAGTTGATTTCTTTTAATAATATTGTCGTTGGAGCGTTTATGGCCTATCTTTATTACAAGTGAGTTTGGATGGTCTTGGGTCCTGAAGAGAAGTCTACCGTAACCCTCAGGGTTGGGAGAGTTGATGTTGGCCGGGAGCTGCCAGATCTCGGCACAGTCTTGTTGCATATTTCATTTTTCACTGTGATTGAGGAGGCTGGATTCTACTACACTCACAGGTACTACTGGGTTTACCCATCTTCCGTCCACTAAACATAGTAACTCATAGATTGTTCCATCACCCGCGAATCTACAAATATGTACACAAGATCCATCACGAGTGGACAGCGCCCGTTTGTGAGTAGATTGATCTTGAGGCCTATGTAGGTTGATCTTCTGATCTTTGATCTTTTAGCCATCACCAGCGTCTATGCTCATCCTCTGGAGCACGCGATCAGCAACACGCTTCCAGTCCTGCTCGGTAAAATCTTTGACTTGTCATATTCGTAGAAACATTAGGTACTGTACCGGATTACTGTATAATCGAATAGTTACTATACTCTACAGAATCATGTAGGCAGTGCTTTCGGGAATGACCGATAGTACGTTCTACATCATGATGATATCATCGCTATCATCAGTGACCTATAGTCGCTCACTGAGAGATCATCTCAAAGAGAACAAAATTTCGTTCCAAGTGATAAAACACAAGTAATGTGACGAAAAGATTTACAACTATCTATATGTCCTAACATTAGTTGCATTCAAGAACTCTTATAATGGAAATAGAGAATATCGGGTGTCTCGCTCATGTGATAAACCGCTCCTCTGAGATTAGATCAATAAGAAATTAACTTTCTTGCATAAAATTACGGGTTTAGAAACATTAAAAGCGTCATTTGGTGTCATAATTTGCAAAGGAGATGCACCAATAGAACTCATGTTGACACAAAAAATTCAATCCATCTGAGATTCAAAACGAAATCCCTTATCTTCAGGCCCAATGATTCTCAGCTCACACATCATGCTGACTTGGTTGTGGTTCACCGTAGCCATTTGGACGACTACCGTATCCCACTCAGGGTATGGCTATTCCAGTCGAGACTCGGATGAAATGAAATGTCTAGATATCATCTTCCCTTCACTCCATCAGCTGAGGCCCACGACTACCATCATTTGGCGTATGTTTCATTGTCAGATTCTAGGGTGTCGCGAATGGGACGTTATTGACAGCCGTCCATTCTAAGCGATCGTTTCACACTTCGCACAGACGATCGCTAGGAATATAGTTAGACGGCTAGGAATGGATGGCTGTCAATAACGTACCCTTAGCGCTAGCGACACCCTATCAGATTCTCAAGGTTTTGTAATGAACAAGAATTGTTCTCAATTTAGCAACAATTGGTTTCGCAATATCAGAAAACACGAAGTGGAATGATGTGTTGACCTTGCATGAACCTTATAGCTCCACTTTCAGTCACAAGAAAGGAGTGGGCATATTCACTATATGCTGATAGGATCCGTGGGTGATAAGAAAATGTAGTCATGCAGCTAAAATACAATATTATGTTATCATTTTCTGCTGTCCAGCCTATCAAAAGAGACGAGGGATAACAGCAGAATGAGATAGAAATGACGATAAATCGGCTGTATTTCTTGAAAGAATCATAGTGAACATGTGGTGTAAACATTGTGCCTGACTTCATCCCTTATCTCCAATCGTTCTGTCCTTTTTGAAAGACAAAGTTGGTGATGATACGAAGGGAAATAGAGAAAACGCTTGGAGAATTATGGCTACATAGGTATGGACCCATTGTGTGGGCTGACATCTCTAACGCTTATCGTTAAGAAATTATTTCGAACCCCGAACTCAGGGACTGAATCAAACAAAAATATCATACAGACAACTCATTATTGTATTTAGATTCAACGAGTGCTTTGGCGTGCTAGGAATTTTGGACTGGTTCCATGGCACAAGCAAGACGTTCAGAAGCAGTGTGAGGTGAAAGCAAATTTGGTCTCAAATGGAATTCCTGATTACGGTACTTCAGGTTTGACCGTCATCACACGACGTGGACGATGGAGCCCGTGAAGGAGACATTCCCTGATGAGAGGAAGGACGAATGAAATTGTCTGATCTCATCTTGGAAGAATCAGTGAAAAGCATTGAATGCATCTGTGTCGTTGTATACAATCAAAAGTTGTCTCATCTTAAACCATGTCATTTATTACCGAAAATAATAAACAAATTATTTGCTCAATAACAGTTCAGAGAACAGAAAGGAATAGAAGGCCTAGCGAGGCCTCGCGAGAGATGAGTCTGACACAGCGTATTTCTTTTGACCTAACTATCTAACGCACGCAGCGCTCGTAAAATACACGCGTAGCGGCTCCGAAAATGAAGTTATAAAATTTTATTCATTATTTTCATGAGTTCCCAAATGTATTTTCCTAATTGTGTCTGCATTTTCGAATTCTCCACTACTCATTTCTTAACTGTGCACAGTTTCATATGAATCGATCGGGAGTATGCCATTCATTCTGCTTGTGCAAATATTGTCTCACACATTCATCGTTTTCAGAGCTCAGAGTCGCGTTCTCTTTCATGAGGCGATCTTCCTAAGCCTCTCCCGTTCCCTATAATGGGGTCTCTTGGTAAGGTGAGTGAATCTTCTTTGGTTAGCATCAATAACAACGATCCATTCTTGAGTATTCCCTAAGGTATCACTCGGTGATGGAACTCTTCTGGCTTATTTCCGTAATAGTATTTGAGGAAATTATATCTGTTTATAAAACGCCGTAACTTTCAGATTTTTTTCCCTTAAGGTGCGTATCTCGACGCTTCTCCAAGTAGCTGCCGGTGGTTTCGTCACAGGCACCACAGCACTGTATATCGTACAGAAGATCTGGCAAAGAAGGGTTAGTTCACATTTTTGCCTTAGCAATACTAGACATTCGGCATCATTCTGACAATTAAATACCCTTCTAATGCGATGAAATTGCCTTTCTGTTTTACAATTAGATGTAGTGATCAGCTACACTACATCAAAATGCAATTTCACCATCTGTTAATGTTGTTGTCCATGTTTATGGGTTGTTTTTATCGGCATTTCATAAAATGATGCAGCTTCATCATTTAACGCTCTAGTCGACCCCAATCTTGTCCATACATGGACTGGGTTGTGAAAAACTATGAAGTCACTTCTGCAAACGTCCTCGCTGGCAATTTTCAATTTTAGCCGTTGAAATTATCACTTTCATTGTGATGTTCACTATGGTGAAATTAAATTTTTCAAACGCCATGACAAAATATTGGTGAAAAGTGTCTTTACAGGTTCGATCGCTTCCCCACTACACGGAGAGTCTTCGCATCGTTTCTGAGCATGAAAAGGCCAAGGTTTGTCCCTCATTTCCATTCATTTCTAAGACAATGAACGATGGAGACTGCTTTCATATTTGTAGATTTGAGGAAGAACTATTATAGGTGCACAACATATTGCTGATATCTACAGCGTACTGTTTTTGCGCATGTCCTATGATAGGGATTCGATTGTTTTTCGCAGAGGTCCATAACAATTAGAGATGATGACGTCACTGGGTGTGGCAGTAGGTGTTTGATTATGTGGGGTTCTTCTAGTAAATCGTAGTGCATGACATGGTAGATCACAAAGTAGATGTGGCTGGGATTACGCCTGCGATGAAAATATTTTCTCGTACACTCGATACAGTAGACTGCCGGCCGTATCGACCGTAGTCGAAGGGTGAAAGACAAAAGCGCCATTTACATTTGCGCCATAGTGGTGAAACGAACACTTGCGCCTCGATAAAGACGACAAATAATGTCCATGGCGCTTTTCCTTTTGCCCTATTCGAGAGGATAAGGGATGCGGTCGATATCGACAATCTTATACATTAATGATTAATGTGCAGGACGTTCTCGGTCCTCCAATCGAAGTGGGATCAGTGGATCTGACAGATCGAAGGCACAACTATGTGGATAATATGACTGCTATGGTATGCAATTCTATTTGGTTTTTAATCTCATTCAATAGTAATTGAGTTTTATATTATGCCCGTAGTATTGCTCAATGCATTCTGGTGTAATGAATGGAACGGATATTAATTTCTCCTTTTCAGTTGATGATCCCTGTGACAGGCAGTATTGCAGGAGGATTCATGGAGGTTCGCTAACATATATTTATTTATCATTCTGAAAATTTGATTGGCTCAAAATGTATTCCCTATCAGTCCAGGTTAGATGTTTATACTCAAATTTACACAATATATTTCAGTTAAACAAAACAACAATAATGTATCTTGAGGTTCGAGCAGTTCGCGATTCTCCCCAATCCATCTTCTCGACAGCCTTGATCAAACTTCATCTGGATGAGGGTGTCGTGACCATCTACGATACAGGAAAGTGGATTGACCAGCCAGTCCCGACTCCGAAGTCATCATAGGATGTGAGAGGAATAGAGTAGGGAGAGTACAAGCAAGTTCTGTTATTCCCTCTTGAACTGTTGTTTCTTGAATAGAATGACGATTATTTGCTTGTATTCAATATACACTGCCCTCATAGGATGTGTAATTGTTATCACTCACAAGAGCAGGTTACTGTAGTAGCGAGTATATTGTAATAGAGTAAGGCTATAGGGAGTAATTTGGCTTTCGCCTAGTGTTTTTACTGCAGTGACCGGCCTTCTCGTAGTGTGTAGCGGGGCTAGATTTGTTTTGACATTTCCACGGCCATTACTGCAGTTTGGGGAGAGTGGAGGATTATCATAGACGCAGACAGACAGACACTTCCCCGTAAAATGCCCACGATGTAGTGTTTCCCCTTACAGTCTCTTTCCCCCACTCTCTCCCTCCCCTAGGTTCGAACAGGTTTTCCCCTCAAAAGTGCGCCATCCTTACAGCGAAATATTGTAAGGCAACGTGTGCTTCATTTCTGTTCACTCTCTCTCTCTTTTTCTAGTCAATTTAACTTTCTTCCCGCACTTTTTCCATCACTCATTGTACTTCATCTCTGACCGAGCACATAGATATCTCTCTTTCGATGATTCATCGTGAATTGCTCAACAGTTTCAAAATGCGCCTGAAATAGTTATGATTGTTGTTGTTCTAGTTGTTGGATGTGAACTGTTTCATACTTGACTAAATGTACGAGTAAAGAAGATATATTGGGATGACACCACGTGTCTTCCATCCAAAAAAGTTGTTGATGTACCCAGTCAGTCACCGGTTATCGACCGTATACTAATATCTTTCCTGTTCTTCTCAGCATTGCTCAGTACCTCAATCGTGGCCATTATTTACATTACCGTAATCATGTTTTCCACTTGGGACGCGTAATCATTGGAGATTGTAGGCCGGCGGCCCCGCCTGGCCACATGTCGGAGGCCGTAGCAGCAGCGATGACTCGCATCGCCGAATTTCAGTGGCCGGAAATTCTGCGTCCACACGTTGAGGTTCGGACTTGCGGGTTTTAACACGGAGGGTTACAGTATCTATCCTTGCAGGTGTTGCTACTGTGGATGACATGGGCCATCGACCACATTGACTTTGATTATCTAGAGGTGAGTGTTCTTTCCTTCCATTATCAGAACGAGGGATTAGTCGTTTATCAAAGGGGATTAGAGTGCTTCCAAAAAGAAAAGTTCTCATAAACGAGGGGTATTTTCAATTAGCATGATGTATTAGTGGAGGGGTGCCATTAGTTTTCTATTTTTGGACGAACATCGGCCTATGAATCGGACACAAGTCAACTTTCATTTGTGAGAATAACCTGCATTTGCGTTAATATTTTGGCTGCGACTGTCACGCGAATGCTTATATGGTCCTTCTGCTACCCCATTCCAATAATGGGACTCTACTACGTCTTGTCGCACTCTACAGATGTTTTGACGAGTCAGAATTCTTCGGTTGCCTCCTCATCATTATATCACGCTAATGCGACCATTTTTCACGCGCTTTTACTGCTACGCTCATTTCAAATGAATCCTATTCCTCCTCTCTCTCATATTGGACTCTTCCTCACTGAACGTATATCTCTTCCTCCATCCACTCTGAATGTAGTCGTCCTCCGTATTCTATGACTCTCATCCCTTCTGGATGTCCCCCTCCCTCCTCTCACTTCATCTCGCGTGAAGGGGACACAGTTTGTGTATCTCTTTCTTTAGCACGCACCTCTCTGTGGAGTCGAATTCTGTTTCCTCCCTCTGTTCTGTTGCCGAAGAAGTGACTACAATCTCAACCATCTATCTACTCACACTACATTCCTTCCCTTCTTTCCAACCATGTGCTCCCTTCTTCCTCTCTAGCACAAGTTGTGTGATTTTGTAGCAGCTACAGAAACAATTAGTCTTCAAGAACAATGTCGAGACGAGCATTCCATAATTCTAATTTAATATCGAAAATAGTGATTTCACCACTTTGAAAGCACGATTACTTTTCTTTTGAACTCTATGAAGGTTTCATACCATCTTCTGAATCCTGAACACTTACGCGTCATTCTCATTCTATTGTCTTTCCTTGAGAATTCGTTCGGCATGATAACATATTACAATTTTTGCTCTAACAGTGAGACACGATGGCAGAGAATCAAGAACATAGGTGGAATTAGACTCTTGTTAGCTCTTTGCTACATGGAATCACGCTCCTCCCATTTGGCGCACTCTCATGCTCCCTTAATAACTTTTGTCTGCTATTGATCCTTTCCCACACTTATCACGCTCCGGGACGGAATTGTTGGTTATAAGAGGGAAAAGGAGGAGTGTGGAATGGAATGAACGCTCCAGGCGAGACCCTTTCCTCTCTTTTCTCAGCCATTTTGTCTTCAGAACAGTCTTAGTTATGGCTAGGAGTACAGAATGGCTGTGCTTCCTTTCTCCTCTTTATTGCCTCTAATCATTGTTTGTCTGTTATCACTATGTAGCAGGTGATCTTGTGTTCTCGTGATTCCACTTCCTTTTCGGTCTCATACCAGGAGCGCTCTGATTGTTTACTCCAACTTTGTGAGGCGAAGGAATGATTGTTTTGAACCTCAAGTATTCTCATCTCTTTTCAGAACTGGAACTTCATCTCTGACTAACAATAAGAGTGTCTATAGGAAAGAAATTATAGGCATTAAAAATTATGGCCATTGCCAATTAAATTTCTCACATCTTCTTCTTGGCGGAATACATTGAACTTTTATTGAACTCATTTTTTTTCGTTCCTCCCCGCGACGCGTGCCAGAATTTCTACATAGTGTCACCATAGAAACAACACCTTCCTCCAGAGTCTGGACTCCAAACAGGAGTTCTTTCGGAGTCTCCCTTCCCCGTCCGTGAAATTGGAATCGAACGGACAATTACGCTTCCTGTTCTAAAACGCCAGACGCGCGCCTCCATGCAGGAATGTCAGACGTATGCAACGTTGAGTGCTCAGTTGAGATTGTTGAGAAAAATTGCATTAGTCTATCAGATCAAATTTTTCTAGACGAACTGAAACTTAGAATTGATGGTTTTATTGTTATTCCCTAGAAGCAATCATCAACTTCGAGAACATTCATGGGATAGTAGCTACTGAAGATATTTACCATATCTCACTGCAAAAGTGTTATCATCAGTGACGCAAAACAATAGTTGGGGCAGACTCATGTCACGTATCCTCATTCAATCATTCTCCTCCTTCCAGTACCTTCTGTGGCTGTTCCTTCCGATCATCGTCATCTTCGTCATTCCAATCCTCCTTCTCTTCTTCATCTATGGATGTGTCATCTTCCTCCACGTATACAGATACAGGTTAGATTGGGTGAAAGATAAGAGCGCCATGGTCATTTGCGCCCCCAGTGGACTGATCGTTTTTGTCGTTCAAACGGCGTAATGTCCATTTCACTATTAGAACGCAAATGTCCATGGCGCTTGTGTCTTTCACCCGTTATATTAGCCCCTTTTCGCATATTGCGTTTGAATTTGAGATGTTTTCCCCTAACTCATAAGCTAATCAGAACATTTACAATTAGTGCTCTTATAATTGCGAGAATGCTTCGTTGTATTGTTGTGGTGAAGAACGTTTATGTATTCAAGTAGCCGCTGCATTTCTTTCTTAAAGACTCTGTGAAACAGGAAAACGACAGTTTTCAATTTGTTGACAAGACGAAGATGGTTAATGTAAATACTCTTTGCAGGAACCAAATCCGCGAGGAATTGCACCATTCGTACTGGAATGGAGCGAGGACGGCCATTGCCTCGTTCTGGGATGGAGTTGGACACATATGGCACGGTGAGGGGGACAGTGGGGATTCAGGAATGAATTAGTCTGACTGTCTGAATTTTGGCATGATCAACTCACCGGATAGTAAAAGTAGAATGAGATTTTAATCATTCTTGGCCTAAAACGCCTACGATCTATATACGTTCGTCTACGATTTGACTCACTATGAATAGTTTTTGTTCTATAGAATCTATTTGAGGACCACAAATCGGGTAAGGGTTAAGCTTCCATGTTTATCGTTCACTTGTTGCATGGATGTGCATGGTTAAATTCGTCTAAATTATCTTGACCTCACTGCAAAATGTCCATATCAGGGTATGAAGTGCATGGTCTGGAGAACATTCCGGACGATGGGGCCGCACTCTTCATTTACTTCCATGGTGAGCATTTCTCTTTTTAAGAACTTCGGTTGATCTTTGCCTCAATAGAACTGCGATTGTGGTTACTGTAGTTAATCTGACACTATCAGTAGCCCAGTTGATCGAAGATGATTACTGTAGATGATTGAGATACCGTAATCTCAGGTTGCCTTCCCCTCGACGTGTACTACCTCATGGCGAAGTGTGTGCTGCACAAGAAGAGGAGTCTGCACTGTGTGGGCGACAACTTCATATTCAGGATACCAGGTGAGATCGTGTTTCATATGTGCCATAACTGTAACAATCTTGCGTCAGAGTGATTTATGTCTTGCACTGACTGTAATTATGAAAATAAGATGATTATAATACAAAGGTCATCGAAACCATGCTGTTTTTAAGAGAATTATATTTTTGGGTTTATATTCATGTTCATTTTAATTCATATTGGTTATATGATTGATTACAGGTTGGGGTCTGCTCACGAAGGTCTTCTCCATCACTCCTGGCACAGTCGAAGACTGCACGGCCAATCTCAAGGCGGGTAATCTACTCTCCATCGCACCAGGTTGCTACTTCTTTCTATAAATCTTATCTTCAACAGCCAAAATACTCAAGAAACTGCTGTGAGTGATCCCTGGCAGCATTTGTAGGCACATTGTAGACTATAAACCTCCATGTTTTTTGATGGTATTGTAATATCTATTTAGAAGACAATATTTGTGAAGTTATTTGTGTCTTTCTGATCAACAATAAGATCGAATTTGTAGTTAAATTATGATTGTAGCCTGGCTTGGGGTTAAATACTGCCTCCTTCCGCGAATGTTTTCACTTGCATGATGTACCGTACTCTTTATAGGAGGTGTTCGGGAGGCGCTATTCTCGGATCCTCGACTCTACGACATCATGTGGTCGAAGAGGCTCGGATTCGCCAAGGTCGTCATCGCATCTGAAGCTGTGAGTAAATTTCGTTTTCGATCGTTTGTAGAAGCTGTGGGATCGTGCGGGGTGTGCAGGATGTATGCAGCGCTGTCTGTTTTTGCAAGGGGGTGGGCCCGACTCTCGGTTTAAAATATTCATGTTTCGCGGACTCTCGCACGGATTGTCTGCACATTCCTATTTTTGGCAAGGTGCCAATTTTTCATTTTTCGTTTTCTAAATTTTTCAGCTTTATGGCGAATTTCTTCGTTTGTGTCTCCTCATTTTGCCTCTGTAGGGTTTTTATTGCTCGCGAGAATACATAGACCGAATATCGAGCACATGAAATGTCATTTCGAATGCCAAATGACAAAAATGTGCTATATTTCTAAATTTCCCATAAACAAGCTCGATGTTCCTTTTTTTGTATACTCGCAAAGTGAATTCTTAGTCAATTGAAAAGCTAATATTGTTAATACTGGGTTGGGTTTGTATGCGAGATCAGCCGTGTTTCACGAATGCAGTACATGTTTGATATATAGTATTAGTGAAACATACAATCTGCCAACCGCAGCTAATACTCATGAGCATTTTTCAGGAAAAAACATGTTTATTTGCTTTTTTGCTCGGTAGACACAAAACGTTCAAACAGCCTTTCAATCAGTGTAGCGAATTTTAACAATTGCTGTGGTGGTTGAGTGCTAATTTTTGTGAATTTGCCTCGTGATTATTGTCGTGATTCGCAATGAATATTATTCCAGATTCATATTTCAAGTTTGAGAACAAATCAGAATGGGAGATTCTGAGAATGCTATTGCGCCTGCTGCAGGTGGTGATGCCCCTGCTGCTGGTGATGCCCCTGCTGCTGGTGATGCCCCTGCTGCTGGCGATGCCCCTGCTGCTGGTGATGCCCCTGCTGCAGGTGGCCAAAGTGAATACATCAAGCTGAAAGTCGTTGGACAGGTTCGTTTCTACGCTTTACTGAACTGCTAATTTTTCATAATTCAGGATTCAAGCGAGGTATTCTTCCATGTGAAGGTTGAAATGAAAATGGTAAAGCTGAAGAAGTCGTACGCCGACAGGACTGGTGTGTCTCTCAGCAACTGCCGTTTCCTTTACGATGGAGAAAGGATCAAAGATGAGGATACCCCTAAGAGTCTCGAAATGGAAGAAGATGATATCATCGAAGTGTTTGTGGAGCAGGTTGGTGGTTACATTATTCCTTGAATTGCATTCCTATATTCACATCCCAACGGGCTCTTGACCTAACAAGTGTATTATACAGTTTCATGACAATGTTTTCTCATCCTATCAAAATTCCCCTCTGTTGGTTACTAATCTATTTGATAATTACACGTTGTCAGTAGTGGAACACGAACGTCTAGTATTTCCAATTTGTTTCTAAAAACAGTTGTTTACATTTGTTACTTTTTTGTGTCACTTGAAGAAGCCGTCTGTTGTAAATAATGTTCTTTTTCATTCTGTTGATAGTTGGATAGGATAGGAAATCAATTAATCTCTGTGCCTTCTTCCAACTATGATTCTTTTGCGCAATTCGAACGTGAACAATATTATTTATTGCTCTGAAGCTCTATACTTATATGCTTACGCTCGTGTAAATAATAATAAATACTCCTGTTATGCCACAGGTGCTTGTGATTGACAGATGTAAAGAGTGGTGTGAGATCTAGGGCAAGTAGCATATGGTGGGGCTCTGGTGAAATTTAACAGCATGAGCAATGCGGCTAAACGTCTGTCTGAGAAATGGAAATGAAAAGTAAGGTTGGGGAATTAGTGTAACATCATGCTAATTTTATTGTAATTAATTCATACGATGGCACAATAGAAGTGACATTTTTTCAGCCGGTGATTCCCATGTTCACTGAGAACTCTCGTGATGCATTCCGTGTGCCAGAATGGGGAAGGAGCTTCTTCCGATGGTTATATGAGAAGACTAAGGTGAGGAACAATGAGTACTCATTGATGCCACAGCCACAATAGTCACATCACTGTCACAAACTATCATAAAGTGTCTTCAGTTGGCAATGAAATACTATTCAGTATTGTGAAGCTATCGATTGAAACCTTCATAACGGGTAGTCTATTGAGTAAATTGCCTACTCTTTCTGAGATCATCGTTATGAATCTTATAGAGTATTGGCCAGTTGTCTGATTCTCTAAACGATTTCATTTGAGGTGCCATTGTGTCCCATCTACGGTGGATTCCCAGTGAAGATGATCACTCATCTCGGCCCTCCAATCACATTCGACTATGCAAATGTGACACCTGAAGAGGTAGGTACACGACTGAATGAATACCCATCGGTTTCATGTTTCATCTAATCTTTTTGTACTCCTTTTGTTTTCGAGCCTCGATCTTCCCCGGTTCTCTTGTACCACACTTACATAATAAATTGTGTGCGTACATCCTGTTGAGAAAGAATGCTGTCTAATATTCGAATTTGAGGTTCGCAAGGTCCTGAAACGAGAAGTGAGGAGTATGATCAAGGAGCACCAACAGCTGCCTGGAAGCATATTCAGGTACTATATCAGGGGTTCTCTTTCAGATCAATGTCAATTCCTGGCTAGTTTCTGTTTCATCAAGTTCCTTTATTAGTTGATATTACGCTAGCGTTAGTAGATGTGTGGATATTATATGAATGAATCTCAAAGGCATCTCCTTACGCTATTGGTAGAAATTTCAGTAGAGAATGGGACGCACATGAAGATCTTTAAGATGGTGTTTTTGACTTTAACTAATGTTTGTGTATCTTTATCTGGTCTTGTAGTAATGATAACCATTACAGAGGCATCGCACAGCGATTCGTCGGAAAGAAGAAGAAGACACCAGAACAAACGGTTAGTCTCTCGTTCCAAGAGGTATTTTTGTAGCATACTGTTATAATAAATCGATTGTTCCTAGAAAATTCCATTTTCTTGGGTAATAGACAGGAGCGTCATGTACATTTGCACCACAATGATGAAATGGACACTTACGTCGTTAGAATGAAGACAATGATGGCGCATCTGTCCATTGCATCATTTTGACGCTAATGTTCATGGCGTTCTTGTCCATCTAGGTACATTCATTCGTACGGTTGATTGAAACGATAATTCTTTTTAACTTTATCAATGTACTCGCAGCCTCCGATATGTCCCCCTAGTAGAGTAAGAGCCCA
>JACMIF010000131.1:26644-43367 GCA_014805445.1 Diplogasteroides magnus | reverse complement strand
AACTTCCGACGGGCTGTTCGAGCAGGGTGCTGGGCGAAATAGCGCGATCGCGACGGATATACGCAAGAGTGCTTCAGGAGAAACGATTTGAACAAAAAAATAGGCTTGAAAATTCTCTAAATGACCAACATTTAGGGAAATCCAAAAATGAAGAAAATGAAAATATACAATATTGAATTTCCCGCGGCGACGTTTGTGAAATAACGGAAAGGCACACAACAAATGCTTTTGAACGTATCTATGTCTATCACCCGATTGCTTATGGTTGTTGATTGCAGTAGAAGATTTTGCAGGAACTGCTCTCTAGAGGCAACGGCACGGAGACTCAACAAACGATGAGTGAAGTGGTAGAGGACAGAGGAGGAGAGTGGAGAGAAAACCCGGCTCAAACAGGTTTCAGTCATGGAATATAAACTATTCGCTTGGTTTTTTTTTATTCAAAGACAATGTTCTTATTTTCAACCACAACATGAATACTATTCACTCATAGCTTGCTTGTTTAATAATTGTATACCATTCAGTATCCGGTGACAACTCGAAACCTGAAGCACCTCAAGTGAACGGCCACGATGCTCGCACTGTGGAGATGTGAGGGTGCGTACTGTACATGAGTCTCTTATTCCCTTCTTACCCTCACTACCGTATACCCTCACTTTGTTTTGTGTCAACGATCTGATGACCTCCCTCTTCTTCCTTCCTCCAATATCAATCACTGTACTTACAACTGACCAACGAAATCTCCTCCTTCCTGCCTTTTCTGAGCTGTGTCGGCCATCGATTCGCGCCCCAATCCTCACCACTTTTCAGGCCACAATTCCAAAGTTTGATATAATCTATTCTAAATGGATGCTAGAGTATTATCACTAAGTCCGCTTCACTTTATGCCGGTTTTCACCTTTCTTCCGGTTGTATTCCCATTCTATCATATTGATATGAATTGTAAACTAAGACTGATCTGATCAAATAATATTATTAGTCTCTTCCTTTGCTTGTGCATTTTCCTCATCATTGCCCGTAGAGCTCAATTAATAGTGGGAAGTACCTGATACCTCTGCCAAATGTGAGGTTGTAACATGCTCAGACACTGGTTTCGCTCTAGGAATCATCTTCTTCTTCTACTTACCGTACTCCCTTTCTCCATTCCCATGTATACTGTACAAATGTACGTTCGATAGCTCGATGTGTGTAGTCATTCAACCCCCATTCACTTGCATCAATAGCCACAGCTAACATCTCGTTTCAGAGGCAACTTTTAGAAGTTTGACCCATCTGACTGCTTTTAGTGTACCGTACTCATTCCATTTGTGATCGACAGCTTCATTTTTTCGTCCGAATTCGCGGTTTTTTCCTTGCTATGAGCGCAAAAACAATTGACCCAGCATCAAAGAGAACGAGTAAAGAATATTATGAACATTCTTATGTGTAGCATCTGCATTCTTATTGGGGACAAAGATAGTATTAGGCGATGAGGAAACAGCACTTGGTTGAATTTTGAAGGTACTGTAAATTTGTATTATTGCTGGCTAAGTAGAGCATGATCATTCATAGATGGACTTTGGATTAATATATGGACATCGTGAAACATAACTCCACGGAGAGACGGATAAATTAACATGAACAATATGAAATTGCTTATCGTTTCAACATCGCCGTATTTTTCTTACAAGATTTAGCGGTCCTCTGGCACTGCACTGCGGGTTGATTTTATCAACAAAAGGCAACATGAATCAAACAAGTCGTCGAAAGGCAGGCTACAGAGAAGAGAACGACTAGAATTTGGGAGGGGGGGGGGGGATTGTTGAGTGTTGTTTATCTTATCTCTCTGATGTTTATGTTATTCACACTCATTTTACTCCAATGCATTCATCGATATTCGTCCTGTTCTTATTGTTGTGCATTCGTGCAGATTGCCTCCAGTTCAGAAGAAGAATTGAACCTGGTATGTCTAGTTATTATAGAAATTGCTTATGACGTTGCATAAATTGAGAGGATGAGGAGTATGAAATGCGACCATCAGCTATCCAACAGAAGATTCTTCGGGGAATTCCTGTCAGGGTTTGTGGTATCATTTGATCGTACTTATCGTATTGTGACGACAGGATGCCCCTAAGGAAGCAGAAGTGTTCCTTTCCCTAACAGTCACTCATATCTCATTCCCTCGAACAGATGTTCCAATGGCAAAAGTTGTCCTTCACATTTACTATGATTGGATGTGAGTTATCTTTCACATGAAGAACTGTCTAACACAATAGTAGAGTGCATATCTCATTATCTGATCCACTCGAAGCGGTTGTCTATCGCACGTGGAGACAACGGCTCCGAGAAATGAGAAGTGCTCATTGCTACGGTGTTCGAAACCCTAACTGTCACTGAACTCAGAGACACACGAATCAAATGGAATCCGCAAGATTTTGGTGGAGTGAGCAAGATTATTCTCCCTGATCATTTCTGGAAGCCTTCCGTGTATCCTGTTCTCATGTGAGAGAAGTATTCAGAAGGGATGAAAAGGAACAGTTTAAGGGGATTCGCTTCCCCTTTCGCACTCCATAAAGGAAGAAGGACGATGTATGCAGGAGTCAAAGAGACAACCAGAGAATCGGTGAGGAGAAGTCTTTTCTGGTTACTTTTCTGTAGTTTAAAATATCGATTTGTTGTCTGCACTTTGAAACTACTGTCTAACGCAGTATAATCTGACGATAGTTTGAAGATACAATCATCAGTTTAAACAATCCAAATGAATACTTTGCATTCATGTGTTGTGACGTAATTGTTGCAGTCAGCTGAGATCACCCTTCTGGATAGAGTGGAAACAATGGTGGATTGTTTCTCGACTGATGCATATCCACATGAGAATGTTATGTGCAATCTATCGGTAGGAGGAATAGACAAGACAACAACGAGACCTCATTCACAGGCAATATCAATCTTCAAGAGAAACATTGTGAGAATGGAACCTTCGTTGTCTCCTTTGTACCAAGGACACGGATGTAAGTGGAGGAAGAGATGGAGAAGGAAGATTCACTTCTTCAGATGATATGGCTCCACTTGAGACTGGGGAATACCGACTGTCCCAACATTTCGATCTGTCAGTGCAGACTATTGACGATAGGTGCGTAATTGATCGTGTGTGTTGGGGATTGAGAGTAACTTACGAGTTTGGTCTTGATTTCAATGGCAATCATTCAACACTTGAATAATTGATTGTTTAACGACCCCGCTTAGGGAAACGCTTGATCGAGAATAACCGCGAGAATGAAGCGGAAAAGACGAAAGATAGAGACCATTCAGAGACATGTTCACCTTCACCCTTCATCTCACATCCAAGACAACTTCACTATCATTCCTCACTCGTCTAATGTCCCTCTTATCATTGATCATTCTACTTCTTCCTCTTCTTTCTCCTCCATCCTACTTCTATTCTCTATTCATCTTTCAACTATACTTCTTCATAATATCAACTGAAGTTCTTCTCCCTCTCGTTCATTCTTTATCAACTGCAGTTTCTTCTCCAGGTAACCATTTCTTCTTACCTTGTAAATCATTGTCATTTAAGCTTTAACAGCCAGCCTCTTGTGGATACTGTCCACTGTCATATTCGTTTCTCAAATTTTCCTTTCTTCGTCTCTTCCATCTCCATTTTCCCAAGCTTTCGTCTCAAAATTCAACTCGTTTTCGTCATTCTCTTCTCTTCATTCCTTCTACATTCGTAACTACCCGGACGGTGAGAATGGCATTCATTACATGTTACGCATTGTCATTTACAGGAACGCAGACATCTTTTCCTCTCTTTATCGTCAAAGTTCTTTTCATTTCCCTCTCAATTGTTTCATTTCTATTAACGATGTGAAAAATGGCGGCATTCAAACGGTTGGGACTCAATGAATTTTTAAAATTCACTATTTTTCTTTGTAATCTATATGCATTGGAAAACTACCAGAATGCGAAAGAATGAAACGAGGCACAGAGAAGAATCAAGGGGAATGAAATGAGGAATGAGAAGGAAGAATTGCGAATGGGATAAATGGTTGTTTTGTCTTGAGATCGAACCACCAAGGAAATGGACTCAGTCTGTGAAGAATTGTTTCATTAGTGAAATAGATGGATTGAACGTACCTTGTCCATTGAAGACATGATTAGTCTCATCTGGTAACAGTATGGGACAACATTTGCCGGTCCTTCTTCATTCGCTCTTTCCAATCTCGTGACCATATGAGATGATGCATGTTTTGAACGAGAATCACCCGGTCGAATGAGACCGGCTGAAGAAGTAGACCACCACACTTCAGGTTTGGGATTACCACAGATCTAAGTGGTATCTATTGGCACGGTTCACCGATGAACTAGGTAGTAAGTTTGGTAGTTTGTATGCGAACTCGGTTATGTTTCACCTGATCCTATATCTGGGAAGTTATAGCATAAGTAACACTTAACCAATATCGCATACTGTCTGCCAACCCTAGTAGGTACCTGTGCTTCCACAAATGAATGATGTCCTGCTGAGAAGGAAGAATCGAGAACTGTCACATTCTCTATGCCCACAACGTCTATCGATACTTGAGAACTGCAAAAATATGTTTGGTAAAAACAAATAGTGGGGCATTTGACCTGACTGCCGAAGAAGTGACTCCATTGTGATCTGTTGAGGCTTCACAACGATAACTTCCACTCAGAGTAATAGACTGAGTGCGCAGAATGCATCGAGATGACACTTTCTGCTCTTGCGAAGTGCTGAGAGAAAGATAATAGACTGATCAGGGTGAAGGACAACACCGCCTTGGACATTTGTGCCATAGTGGTAAAATGGACAATGTGCCATAAAGGCGCCGTACACGTGTCCTTTTACCATTATGGCGCAAAAGTCCATGGCACTCGTGTCTTTCATCCACTGACCTGCACTCTTTGTATTCGTCCTTGCTACTACAAGGGAAGGGTTTCCATTGAGATGACTGAGGAGAACGATGCATCCACACAACACGAGAAGGAGTGGGAAGAGAGGAGAAGACACAAGACATGTTCACAATTCCCTCACCCATCTGAAGAAGGACTCATACACAGAACTACATCTATTACTGAACAGCCAAGCAGGGTTTCTAAATCGGTAGTAAAGTGCATTTCTCATTCGTCTAATCGACTCGGAGCGGTGGTCCATCGAACATAGGCACAACAGCTCTAATGGGAAATGCACTTTACTACCGATTTAAAAAAAACCCTTCTGCCAATATTAACAGTCATTCCTTTCGCATGAAAGTGCCGCATATTACAGATTGAACTGCCATATATGATAGTTTCAAACTGATTGAGGGGAATCAGGAGTATTCTACCGTGTGTAGAGGGACAAGATGGACTCACTGAATAAGTGCCCTCTGCTTGAGCCAATTCCTCCTTTGCCAGCCATGTTCCACAAACGGGAATGGACGACTGTTGACAGGGAGAGAAACAAGACTCTTCCGATGGGAAGACTGTCACAAAGAAACTGAAGAGGGATGATCAGGGGAAAATGAGGGGATAGTAAAGGCAAACGAAATCCTCCAGTTCATTCTGTCATCTTGTATTCTCCAACGCGCGGTCCTCTTGCGGACGACAGCGCAAATATGAGAGCAGAGAAGCAGAAAGAACTTTCGAATTTCATTTGCATTCACTAGTGAATAGCCAACCTGAATAGTAGAAGACCCGCAAACATTCTCATTCAAATGAGTGAAGAGCGTCTCTTCTCTTATCACTTTACAATCAATGCATGCATCTCACGATTCAAATTGGCTTGCAGTCCCCACTCATGATTATGGTCAAAAATGCTTGGGTGATAGTCTCGCGGTACAATATTTTTGGTGAAATGAACATTTCCTCTTTGAATTTCTTCTAAATTTACGACAGACATGTCGCATAAATAAGCACAAAGGAAATGTATCCGAATATTTTTATTGTGGCATTAAATGTCCTGTAGACAGTTAGTTGCCTTCACAGCCAAGCAGTAATCAATCAGCCTTATTCAGTCTGTGAACTAAATAATGAGATGCTATCGTGACACATTCATAGTCCACCATGAAAAAAAGAACCAGACAATGATGGATCCCGATCACAGAGGGTCACAGCTCCTCTATCGGACTCCCGTGCATGAGACAAAGGTCGTTGTCAGCTGTCTACACAGAGTACAGTCCCCCCTTGAGAGAGGATGCACGACCCCGTGCGGAATCATCTGAATCTCTATGTTGACATCGTCAATTACAGGCTAGAGACTGAGTATCGGGAGAGAATATAAAGAGGGAGTGGTATTTCGAGACCCTTCTCTGTGCTCCCATTGTTGCAAGGGCGTATAAATTAGAGACACGGGCAATGGAGAGCATCATCCACCCATATCCAATCCACATCTTCTCTTCATTCGTACAGTGAGTCTCTTAAGCTATTTCACAACTCGTCATAGCCATCTCACCCTATTGCTTTACCTCTTACCACTATCAACACATAACATTATGCTCGGGGTCAAGACTTAGCATCCTAAATCCAAAACATTCCAGTTTGCCCAACAATCATGAACTCCTCTTCCATTCTCTTCGTCCTCTCCTTCTTGGCCATCGTTGCTCTCATCTACGCAGAGGAAAAGAGCGCTGATGAAGGTGGGATTGTGTTTCAGCCAGTCTTTATCAACCAATCTTTCGGAAGATAAACAATTTTTTCTCCTTACGTGTGGTCGTGAGTAAAATATACTTCAATTAATTTCTCAGATTCAATCATTGGATTCGGTGTGGTACAATAGGGCTCGCGCTTATCGTTTTCAAAATACGAAAATTCAATCCACGTACTTTCAGTTCTCAAAGAGACGCTCCCTTGTGTCGCCGGTCAATGCCCTGAGGGCTACGCCTGCTCTGATAACAACTGTGTGCCCAGACGCCTCAAGAGAGACGCAACCTGCCCTGGCGCTGACACAATTGGAGGTGGGTACCGTAATGCTCTCCTACCCAACCCAATGCTCACTACCGTAGGCTCTTACCGTAACCTAGCTCCTATTACCATATCCCTCGTCAGAATGCATCCGCGGTCTGTGCCCCTCCGGCTACGCTTGTGACGGCAAGAATTGCTGCCTGATCCACGACGAGGTGAGTCTCACAACGAATCTTACTGTAGATGCACACACTCTCTGTCCTCTCCCTCTTTCCAATCCTCTCTCATCTTTGTCTGTCTGTCTGCCCTCTCCTGAGTTCCTCTGTTCTGTCATCTGTATTCGCAGCTTTGAGGCCGATCTCCACTCAGAGGGACCATCAGAGGAAGAAGGACCCATCATCGGACACGAGCACTCCTCATTGTAACTATTCTGCCGTTTACTAGTTTTCTGTCGATTACCATTCTACACCATCTATACTTGTTAGTCTTCGCTATTAATAATGTGTGTACATTGTGTTGTTCTGTCGCTTGCGTAGAAATAAACTGTCTTTTCCATTTTGCTTTCTCTGTTCAACAAGGGATACTGTAAGTACACGATAATTATTATTCATCCTCGAGTACGGTAGAAAAATAATGGGCATTCACAGACAACCGGTCTAAAGAACACGCAAAGGCTGGCGAATGATGAAATGAACTGAATTGGAAAGTGTCTGACTGTCTGGGCACTCTCACCTCTCTCTACTCTCTCGTATACAGTAACTCTGATCAAGAAATCCAATAGCGTGCAACCGGTACAGTGTGTGAAGGGCTAAAAAGCGCAACCTCAAGTATATACTACAAACAGACTACATCATCTAAAACATCAACAGCAATAATACGCGTCTCGGTCCCGAAGCGACTGTCTGGGATACGGTATCCAAGGAACTGGGAGCAAATACGGTAATCAAACGTTGCACCGGTGACCGAAACAATGTGTGGAAAAGACACGTAAATAAATGCATTTCACGTTGTTCTGGGAGCGAACAACAAAAGAATAAAGTAGGCAAACAATAAAAGGAAAAGGCGAGAAATCTGATGAACACTACACTGTCTCTTACTCGGAATGTCTACTAGTCGTGGAGGAGAACCGGGGAATAGGAACAGGAAACCTGATCCACTGCGGCATCCGGCTTCTAGTATCCATCGTGGGCACCGGTACCATTCAGAGATGTCGTCCCGTTGTCGTGCGTCAACTTCGGTGATGGCGACTAAAAAAATCGCAATTAAAACTGCTAAAAAATGTGAAACGGCACAGTTATCTGTGAAACTGTGCTAACCGAAAGTTTAGGAATAAATATCCCAGAATTATCAGAAACCCAATTCGCTTTCGCGTAAATATCCCTCTTGCAACCCAAACTCACCTTCGAGAATGCGAGTCTCTTCTTGTCCACGAACTTTGCGTACTTGTACGCCCGAGAGAGAAGCAGGAAGGAGAGGGTTGTCGCAATCAGAGACTTGAGCACTGTCGAGGTCCTTAACGGAAATGTTTAGATACGGTAGGAGCTTAAATATGGCGGGAAAATTCAAATATTATTTGCTCACTTAGGTGGAATGAGGGCCTTGATGAGAACAGAAGCGAGAAGACTTCCAAAGTTGAAGATAGTCGATGCAAACACTGCGAACTCAACTCTCGTCCATCGATCAGCGCGTGCAATGTGCGGTCGGAAGTAGATCTGCAAAGGGATACAGTATCATCACTATTACAAACTACTTGGTATACGGTAGACTACTGTAATCGACGTAAAGGGAGCTTGTGAGGGCGTTCTAACTGTACAAATAAATAAGACATCAGAACTTGTTGCGTTATACGAACTGACCCAGAATCCGATGCCGAGGTTCGCGTTGAAGAGAATGACATTGGAGACGGCCAGTTCACCCACAGGGAACAGACTGAAACACATACATGTCAATTTTATGAGATCAAAGTTGACTTCTTATCAAATAACAGGGTATATCCAATAAATAATGCCTCGAAGATGCACGAATACAACTGGGATTATCCCAAAAATAAGAATAAATTCAACGAAACAGCGCTGTATTACAGTTCTTACAGAAATTCAACAGTTATCTATTGTACTGTAGAAACTCAAATGATCTTCTACATTATATACATGTTCACTGTATAAAGTGCCCAATAAAAAGATGTCTCACTTGTGTACAACAGTGGGAGCGAAGATGTGATTCTGGAAGAGTGCGTGAGAAATGGCACCAGAGGCAGGAAGATAGTGGGTCAGCAATGATCTAAGAACAGTATATCCATCGTGAACATCAGGAACGTCATACACATTCTCCTATCGAATGGCATCCATATTTAATGAAAACAAAGTACAATAGTGCATACAGATTCATTACTCTTTTTTCCTCGTTAATTTTCACACTTGTGTCAATGTCGGTGGTCTTATGCCACAGGCAAAGAATATACCGCCACCAAATTTGAAGCGCATAATGCGAGATCATCTGCATCCTTGACAACATATAAATCAACATTGTCATGTATTTCTCTGCTAACTAGACGCCTACTATTGCTCTGATAGCATCGTATCCCAAAGTACCGCACTCTCGTCAGTTACCGTACCCTTTCATACTCACTTGCTGCTGATGGGTGGGAAGAATGACTTGATCCTCTGTGTGAGTGTCAAGGGAGTGTGAACAGAGGATGAAGAAGAGGAGGGCGAAATGTGATGAGGACGATGGTGACCCATTCTGTCTGCAACCAATACTTTTCTTACATATCGCAGTGTGAAGTTCTTACAAAAGGGTGAGAAGCTCTACAAAATTAAATCTCATATCTACCGCCATCAATGTATATTATCAAATATTTAACGTCCAAGGAAGAAGACACGACTGTCCTCTTATGTAAAACGATGTAATATAGAAATGCTGCTACATGAAACCCACTGTCGCTACTTTCTCCAACCAAAAATACCCAGCTACAGTATCAAAATCAGACTTACTGTATCGTATCGTTCAGTCTCTCTTCTCTCCTTCTCTTCTTTTCCCTCTCAAGTGGCGAGTATGCGCCCTTCCTGCAGAAAAATATATCAGAATGTTAGATCTTGCTCTGCACAAAAACAACGTGAAGACATGAGCATCGAGGACAGAGACATAGGGGAAATGGAGAGTGACAGAGAAGGAGAGTATTCTACCCTCGACTACTACACGGGTTTGGCACGTAAAGTGAACGGGGAATGAGATAAGAGAGTTCATGAGACAAGGAGAGAAGTAGAGTGGAAAAGGGAGGAAAGACAAAGAATCATCACTATCAGCTGAAGTTTCATGCAACGACACTCAAGCTGATTCAATGTGACATAAAGTGTGAAACTGTGACCGGAATAACATTACACTTCAGGGTGAGAGCTGTCTTTTGGGGCTGAATCATTGCCGGAGTGTGCACCCTCATAAAAGGACGTGATGTGAGAAGAACAAACAATAAACATTTCTTCTTTCATTGACCATTGTGAAGAGTGAATCAGTGCAGAATGGAGAATGGAAAGAAAAGAAGACAATCCAATACCATCTCATCTACAGCCCCTTTTGTACTCAACTACAGTATCCCAAAATGATTCAAGTCGACCTAAACAGCAACATCTCAATACAGTCGTATCGTATCAACCCATCAACGTAAGTACATGAGGAAGATAAACTGACAGTAACGGGCGCATGTACATACAATCATGTGGGACACTTTTAAGGCTCTTAAAATGTTGCATCATTGTCCCACACTATTGCAGAATCTGCTCCGATTGACAATGCAGAGCAATAACTCTTTGCGGAAAGTCCACGCACAGTCAGAATCAATCATTGAGCACCTTTCAGAAAGAATTTCTGTTGAATTGCCGCTTCTTTCCAAACCAATATAGGCGAATTCTCTCCACAGGGTCTCGATAAATCTCGCTGGAGAAAGAAACTAACAGTTACACTCGGTGATAGCGGGAATAAATAATCATCAAATATAGTAATCAACCAAACATTGGGGGATAAGATGAATAGGCCGGTAGAGATGAAAGGGAAAACGTTCTCGTACCTTCTCGACTTTGTACCGGGAGGGAGATTCAATAACATTCCTTCTCCCTACAGCTGAACCCTTTGACATATTGATATGAAAGTGAATCCGTGCATGAGTGCGACACTTCTCACGTTTCACACGGGTGGAGAGCTGTCAGGGAATGACATTCGGACGGAAGTCATGGGGAAAAGAGACACAAAAAGAAGACACACGCCGGAAACAACAAGTGAATGCCAGGATGCCAATTGTTACGGGGAAAACGGCTGCTGCTGAGGATTGGAGGAGAAGAGATAAAAAAGGAATTAGAGGGCTCAGGGAGAGAGAGACTGAGAGGGAGGGAGATGGATTCAGAGGAGATTTCTAGAAGTTTTGTTGTGTGTAAGGGATAATGGGTGATGGAGAGAGGAGGAGGCAGCGAGTAGAGAATTGCAGAAAAAGCAACGTCGTACACAAAAACACAGAGCATGAGGAGAATCTCTCCTCTACTCCCACCCTCAACCACTGTCACTCTCTCACAAGTGTTATAATGACAAGCCACGACAAAGAACAACCATAATGATGAAGGGGATGAACCCTATTCAGACTGCTCATTTTACTACAATCCTTGGAATCTCCCATTAGAAATGTGTTTCACACGTAAGACAAATTTCATGACACAAAATCTAAATATTGAAGATACAGGATGGGTTAGACTATACATAACAATCAAATTTGCGTAAGAATAATGGATAGACCATCGCCGATTGATGAGGAAGATACAGACAGATAATAGAATATCCATCGCTCTCAAGCGAATGATATTGAGAATGTGGAGAGGAGGAGTCTTATTATCGCTCATTCCTGCTGTTGGTCGCCACGTAGGCTGCAGGATGATGTTACTGGGAGGAGACAATGAGGAGGAGGAAGAGGACATTCTGAAGGGGCATTGAGGACGAGAATGACTGGAAGAGAAGAAGGGGGAAGAGGGGAGGGAGGAACGGAGTAGAGAAGAAGAGGCAATGACGACTACATCGATTACAACAACGACTCAAGTGCACTTTCAATCAGCCATTAACTGTCCAAATAGCAAGTTCAGCTATTCCAATAGTTTTATGATTGGGTGGGGCCCGCAATTCAACAGTTTTAGCATGTACCAATTCTGTTGAGCTTCATGGTTACAGGAGTAACCGTCAACTAACCACATAAGGCCTAACGACGAGTGAGGGCTTCATCTTTTCTTATTTACTTGCTCTGCGCTCTCTTCCTCCCGCAAACTGCGTCAAGGTGCGAAGGAATAGAACGAGAGACCGCGCATAAGTTGAGTACAACCAGAGAAAATGCAGACAAATCTTGAGAAAGACAAACAAAATGGCGATGAATAAGGAGGGGAAATGACCAAGGAATCGATCGGCTCTCAACTGGGGGAAAACACTCCGAGATGACCCTCACATCTGCCCTCTCACTCAATCGGTAGATGTGAAAAAGCACAACAACCACCCATGCGACCCCCGGAGGGAGTGAATGGAGAGAAAGAGAATGGAAGAGACAGAGAGGGGAGGGAATAGAGTCATTGTGTACTCTGGTATTCTTTCATTCTCGTCTTTCTTCCACTATCTACTATGAGCTACTTCTTCTTGCATATTCATTCAATCCTACTCTAAAACCCCCTTGAAAATCATCTTATACTTCTCTCGCTACAAGAAACGCGCGACGCCGTGATAGCAATGGTGCGATAAGCGACACCCAGCAGGGAACAGAAACTGTGCAGTTTAGACAGAAAGAAGTAGACAATGCGAAATGTGCGGTATTACATCGTCTGCACAGGCGCTCAGCACAAGTTCCATGTTGATTACAATGTGAAAAGATTGATGGGATTCACTACAATACACCGAGTACAGAGTTATTTTTAAACCCCAGATAACAATATAAAAGCTCATGTTGAAGAGGTGTGGAGATTAGCCTAAAGACAAAGCAGGTATTACAAGGATCAGTATTCCATAACAGAAATACCCGAGCTGTGGGGAGAAAGTGATAGCAAGCGTCCTTTTCCATCCTGTAGGATTGAGAGATGGAAACAACGGGAGAGTGACGCCTAACAACCTGTGGACACACATTGGAAGGAAGAGAAGTACAAGGGAGAAGGAGATAACAGGGACAAGGAAGGAAATGGACTGAAAAGGATGAAATGAAGAGACAAATGAGGATGAATGCAAATTGATGAACCGTCAGAGCTATCGGTAAATCTGTCGTCATTCTTCTCCGCAGAGCAGTTGTCAGGGGATGACCTCTCTGCTGAGAATGACGACAAATTAACCGATTTATATTTACCCCTAGTCAGAGCCTCAAGGAGCTACAGACAACGTCGACAGAAGAGACGAGACAGGGAATCAAACGAGAAAGAAATTGCAATTGCCGCATCGTTAGACAAACGTGTGATTGCATCAAAGGAAGGAGGGATGGTCAGTCAATTGTTTATCCCACTGGGACTGGTCGTTAAACGAGCAGTGTTACTACAGTATCACTCACATGGCAACCTCCCTCAGTTATGGATTAACTGACCAAGTGAGAAGCATAGAACATAACACTGGAACCAAAAGATGACATGTCATAACTGCTGTAGCTTCACCATCTAATTAGCGCTGACACGTATGGGAACGTGGATGGATAGATGTGGGAAATTGCAAAGATTGAAACCACACAATATTGTGCCACACAATCTGCATAAATCTCGCAGCAACATCGTTTAACAATGGGTAGACGAGTGACAGGAGAATATAGCAGCCAATGAGACACATTCAGACTCTCTGCGTCTGTCCATTTCCACCATTCAATCTGATCTAGCCTCCTTCCCGTCTCGTTCATTCGTCCATCCAACAAGGCCATCTCACTGACCTTTTTACCCTCGTCCCATTCAAGGAGAAAAAAGGGTAGAGCACATGGTCACAACCATGTACTTCTGGATTGGATGTTAGGACAACTATGAGTACAGTAACCCGAAAGATAATCAACCCCTTTTGAGTAAATAGCATTATTATTAAAGCACCACAGGGATCAACAAATAGTAGAGTACTGCAATCCTATCACTTGAAATCCTGAATCAGCGGCGCCAATTCCCCGTGTTCGACCTACTACGCGCATGGAAAATAAGTAAATTGTCCCGAATGAGAAACAACGGCGAATGGAGAGAAATAGAGAAACAGAGAACTGTACTTGCGATTACAGGGACTAATCTTATCAACCAACTCCTCGTCTGGTCTGACTCTCTTACAGTCTTTTCGCATGGTCGGTCACTCGGCGAATTTGCTCATCAAGGTATCGTGGATGGAATTGGAACCGATGTCTGGGCAAAATCAAGCCAATTAGTCTTGGAGATTCAAATAATTTATCGCAACTTGATTGAACGGTAATTGGATAGCACAAACAATTAGTGGACCGAATCGAGTTCGGTAGTCAATCAAAGAAAGAGAAAAGATGGAAGATAACAAATGGCCTTTCATGTTGGAGAGAGATACCTAGTGAGACGGATATCCTTTCCCTTCCCTTGTCTAGATTGATCTTATCCTTTGAGAGAGAAAGAACGGGAAATAAGATATTCTACCTAATCACGAATCACAACAATGAAAACAGGATTACGTGAAGTTTGTGATGAGAAAAGAATGAGAGGCTACAGTAATCGGAGAGATGGCAATGGGAGTGATTAAACTACCCACTAAACATGTCTGATCAAGCTGGATGTCCTCTCAAATCAAGATTGATCAGGGCAGAAAGAGGGGACAATAGAAACGAGATCGCACACATGAAAAGCTACAAAACAAACACAACCCGATACATACATAACAAAAGAGGGAGGAGAGAGCCTCAATAAGAACCTGGAAGATGTGCGACGAAGACCTCACACGAGATGGAGTCCCGTGTAGTGTCTCACCATCTGATTGTCACATGCAATCACAATTGAATCGCCGTGAAGATCGAATGAGTTGATCGACGTCGGCTCACGGTACAAGATTTCTGGAATTGTATTATCTTAACTCAGTAAGCAAGGCAGTAGCAACAGCAAGAACAATCTCAAACTATAATGTCGTGAAGTGGCCGAAAACTACAGGTTTTTCGCAATACCAATATCATTCTACTTTTAACACCACTTTCTTTGTGGAACATAACCTACCGCAGATGATAACTTAATTACCATTGTGAGTGACATGATATACCTTTCTATTTACAATTATACATTCGTAATTACATTACTTTTACAAATAGTTGCGTGCTTCGAAACAAAACTTAATGTTCTCACTCATCTAAATATCCCAGATGTTGCACAATCTCACCTGTCAACTCTGAAGACTCCTCCAATGTAGGCGACAGCCAGGGAGAGAGGCGGGCGATTGACGAGGATGAACTGAACGGTAGTCATTGCCATTTAACAACATTTCAGAGTTCAAACCCGGTTCAGTTATAGTTCAAGGTATTCAGATGTACTTACTATGCAGTTGCCTTGTGAGAGGGATCCCAATGGATCAGGGTGCCATCAGCAGAAGAACAGAAGAGATTGTCTCCGAATTGAGGATGGAACGAGACCTGGAGAAGACATGTTGCACGTGTGGAAGAAAAGAAATACTTTTAGCCATCGAGTAATGAATAGCCCTTTCAGTCTTCAACTTATTTACAGTAAATTAAACAAATATATTAGAACTGTTTATGGTGAGAATCCATATTTCTGTACCTACATAAATCATCAAAGGAAATATTTAGATATGTATGAGTAAATGACTGGTGATAGTCTCGTATCATGTGCTAAGTTCACCTTTGTCACAGCTTCCTCAGTGACTCCAAACGAGTGTTTGGTGTCTGGCTGTTCTCCTGCCTTTCGTGTGTCCATGAAGACAAGTGTCCCACTCTCACGACCAACGACCAACTGGAAAGAGGAAGGGGAGGATGATGGGAGGTTGAATGTAATAGCATCAACTACAAGATATTGCCAATAGAAATTGTTAGCCGAATTATACCAACTATGTAACACATAATTCACAGGCATAATTTCTAAACTTAAGTGGGGAAAGGAATCCAAGAAGAAGTGCACAGTTATGCCATCTAATTGCCTCGGAGCTGTTGTCTCACTGATGGACAACAGCTCCGAGGAAATTAGACGACAAAGAGGTGCACTTCTGCTTGGATTCCGCTTCCTACTTCTAAGAACAAAAAAGTCCTCAAAAACTCACAATATTCGTCTGTGCAGGATGTGCTGCCACTGATGTCACTCCGTCGTTGATCACCTGAATCAATGACATCGATGAAATTGAGAAGTCCACCTCGTCACCTTTCCTGTCACTGTGAAGACAGGCTGCGAGAATGAGGACACTCGAAGATCCCACAACTGAAAAAAACAGACAATTAACACGTGCTCCTGGAGACAATGGAGTGGATCCTGGTGGTATGCCGTCGATTTGAACCAGAGTCCAAACTATGTTGTGGTGATGTTAGCGGTATGGGTGGACGTTACCAGACATATAGTCATTTGGTCTGATTCGGCCATATAGGAGAGATAAAAATTGTGAAATAGTGTAAAATCGGGGTTTTGTTGATTTCTCTTCCGATTTTTATTACGGTTTATAGACGTGCGTTGGGAGATCGAAAAGAGGGTTACTAGCACAACTTTGCACGCTCTTTCCAGCAAAAATACTTAGCCGACAATATGGGAAATTTTTGATTTTAGCCGAATATTTACGGTTGTTGTAGCCCAGAAAATGGAGAATTTTATAAGTGTAGTAAGAGGCGCGTATTTTATAGTTCCTGATTTATGGCAGAATTTAATACGAAGTTGAAATA